>VZTX01008277.1:42331-78287 GCA_013400915.1 Pardalotus punctatus | reverse complement strand
GATGGGATGAGCTTTGAGGTCTCCTCCACCCCAAGCCTTCCTCTGAATCCACCATTCCCGGGGAAGGGAGATGGTGAAGACACTTTGAGGTGCTGTGGTCCACAACAAGACTGGGAGCAGGACACTCTGATGGTTTAAGCCTGAAATTTATTTCTGAAACTCCATTTTTTTCCCCCCCAGCTGTCTTTCCTGACCCAGTAGAGCTGGAAGGTGGAGCTCACAACCCAGTTGCTGATTTCTCATATTACTTCAATATAATTTTCTCCTAAATTAAGCTCATTCTGGAATGCCTTTGTGACAATTGGATTTTAAATTCTTCTGCAGAAAGTTTGTGGAGTAAAGAACAAAAGAAAAACAGGTTCTGGTGGGCAAAAACAGATGGAGATGCATTACCAAAGAGCAAAGCTTTTCCAGGTCAGTGATTCAGAGTGGTTACTGAGCATTGCTAGGAATAAAGGAGAGCAGGGAAAAAGGAAGTGAACCAAGCCCACTTCATTTATGAAGAAAAATTCTGAAATGCTGCACTTTTTGGGCTGTTTTCAGTTGGTTTGTAGGATGATAGCCATAAAACTGTGCTGCAGAGATTTGAATATAACATGCCACGTTAAAAAAAAAGAGAGTATATGAGAAATATGTCTTTAATCTGAGGCACGAAAATAAAATGAAGCTATGGATGAACTGTGTTAATTGGCTCTCGCAATTAAGGGGATCTGACTCATAAAAGTACCAGACTGACACCAGCCGAAATCACACACAAAAAAGCAAACAGAACATTTGGAAGTAACTTTTGAAAAGGTTAATATTTGCTAAGGACGGGGAATCATATCCTGGGGGGAGGATGTGCAAACTGCTCTTGGAGCAGAGAGAATTCCACTCATGGGTGGGGCCAAGAGGAAGATGGAGGGCTTGTAAACCCTGGGATAGCTGGTCCAGTTTGGGATTCCCTGGAAGAGGAAGCCAGGGACACTGGGAGGCTGGATGGAGACTGATGAAAATCACATTTATTATTTCAAAGGAGTATGTTATGGGAGGCTTGTCCAAAAATGGTCAATTCTGCCGGTTTGAGGGGAAAACAGTATATTAAGCTTGACTTGAGTAAGCTATGTGTTTAGAGGAAGTTTTGGTGTTATAAATATTTTATAACAAAATTTTTTTTAGAAAGCTTTTGATAGTAAAACTCAGTAAATTAGGAGTTTGGTTTTCCTGACCTTATCAACACCTTTTGAATAGGTGAATTAACTTTTTAAGGAGTTGTCATAAAATTCCGAAATTTATCAACAGCATGTGCTGGGAAAAGTAGGAAAAACTCCATGGAGAGATGGAAGCTGACCTCCTGAAGCCAGGGGTGCTCTGGACAGAGCATTAAAATTATCTGGGAAAGCTCAGCCTCCCCCCAATAACCTTAAAAATTTTTTCTTGTGAGGTAGAAGCCAAAAAATGGACTGTGGGAGGCTTTTTTATCTGTGAGGGAGCACGGGAAGCACAACAGGCACTGCAGGAAAACACCCAGCAGATCTGGGTGTCACCAAAACTGTGGGACAAACAAAAACCCTCCAACAACATTTTAATGTTAGAGAGTCAAGGCATTACTTTATTTTCTGGCCAGGATGTTGTTCTGGCCAGGATGTGCCACAGAAATCATCTCATCCACACAGAGCCTGGGTGTGCAGAGAGAATCATTCCATGGCACGTGGATTTTACAGGATTTTCCCCCAAACTTTATCCAGTCAAAACCCAGAGAGATACATCGTTTTAAAGTTCATTGGGTCGGAGTTGAGCAACCCCCGATATTCAGTCTCTCATTGGACCCGAATTTCCTCGCCTCTGATGCTAATTAGATTTTTCATTCTTCAATTTTTCTTATTCTTTTTCAGACCAGACGTCTTCACCCCTGCTGGAGGTGGCTCTGGAGTAGATGTTTGTCCATAGCCACTGATGTGTCGTGGATGTTTTGTTGGTGGCCACTGATGTTCTGTTGATGGCCACTGATGTTTTACTGATGGCCCCTTATCTTTGGGCGACCCCCTTGCTGAGTTCACCAGACTCCACCTGGTAGAACAATGTTCTAAAATCCCTCTCCCTGAGGCAAGGATGCACAAAACCTTGGACCAAAGTTATACAAAATTTTTAAACTGGTGTATTTTCCAACATGGGGACCTACGAGAATGTGTATAAAGGAAAAAATTCCCATTGCCTGCAAGGACAGAAGCACGTAGGAAATGGCTGATATCAAACAATTCCTGCTACTGGATGCTCCAGCAGGGATCTGACAGGTCACTGTGTACCCATACACATTTAGCAGGCCCTTTATTAAAGAGTTTCCACAAAAATATCATTTGGGCTGTGACTCTGCACTTGAGGTAGGTAGCTAAGGAAAATAAAATACATTTTTAACACCTAGAGGTGTTATAAAGTTTAATGTTTATAGAAGGTATTTTGATGACGCTGGTGCATTTTGCAAAAAAAATTTCTTTATCACAAAGAAGCTCACAGGACTAAAGGAGGAGAATGTAAATAACCCAGGCGTTAGTCTGGGGTGGAAATTATTAAAGGAGAAGTCTACATGGAGGAGCAATGGGTGAGAAGCCAAATTCCGCTTTCCCTCATTACCCAAAGTAGCCAAGAGTTTCCCAAGGGATGTGCCCAGAGAAAACTCGTCTCACTTCAAGCTTTATTGCATCACTTTCAGCCACTTCATTTGCTGGGCAGGCTGTACCCTCCACAGCCCCAGCCATACATTTAATGTATAGATCTGCAATGCTCTCATCACCTCCCATCCCTCTCTGGGGTTTCCAGGGGAACGGAGATCCTGAAGATGCAGCTGCGGGTCATTTTTTGGGCCATCTCAAATTGATGGCCATGTCCTTGCAGTGTCAGCCCCAGAGCCCAGGGTGTGTGGCACAAAGCTTTGTCCAGGGCTATGCAGGCAGAAGAGTCACCCCAACAGTTGTGCTTTGTACAGATGAGGAGTCAGGTTAGCAATGCGTGGGAAAAGCTTTTGGCTTTGTTTGTTTGATAGGGAAAAAAAGAGGAATTCTTGCTTTTGAGTAGGTCATTGTTAGTGGGAAACGCTTTTGTTGTTTCAGGGAGGGTAATTGGTGCCCTCAGCTTGAGACACACCTGAAAGGCATTTGCTAATTGTAAACGGGGTTGGTGCAGCCTGGAGCTTGAAATTAAGGCCATCAGGGGTAAATCAGCTGGGCTGGGCCAGGCTGGGCCCTGAGGAGGGGATGAGGAGCAGCAGCTGGGGCTGAAGATCCTGCACTGGAAGCCCTGTGGGTGCGATGGAAGGAGGCTCTGCTGGGTGCCCACACATGGTCCCTTCAGAGGGAGAGGATCCTGGAGAGCCCCCAGCATCACCTGCTCCTGCTTCTGAGCATCCTCTGCAGCTCACAGTAAGTGTGATGTGGCTTTTGTCTGTTCAATGGTTTTGTGCGTTGTACAGAGTCCATTGTGGTGTTTGGCTCGGTTTTGTGGGGTTTGGATTAAACCTGTATGGTGTTAATAATGAAGAGAGAAATGAGGCTGTGGTGTGCCTCTGAGCTGGTCGGAGTTTTGGGGTGAGTTTGCCCCAGTGTCTTCTTCTTTGTGGTCTGTGAGGATCAAAAGGCTTAGAATTCAGCAGTCAGGTTTTATTGTGCTGAAGCTGGAGATAGTTTTCAACAGAAAAAGCTCTCAATGGCTGTGGCAGGCAGAAATGATTTTTGTTGTGTCCTTGGGGGCTGCTCCTTGCTCTTACACTTGGTTTTGGCTGAGTAAGTGGCACTTGGAGCTGTAGCAGGTTCTGTGCAGTGTTGAACAGAATTTTTGGAAGTTTTCTTTCTGTTTCTAGGTTAGTGTCCGGCCTGTTCTCTGCCACCACCACTTCCTCTAGCACAGTTGGCTGGCTGTCCACTGGTGCTTTCCAGAGGTTTCTTCGTGATGTGTTTCTTTCAAGGTAAGTATATTTGTTGTGGGCAAAAGTTTGTGAATTAAGGCACTGAAATATCGAAGACATTTTAACTGAATCCAGGGCAGAAAGATGGCACGCACCTATTCATGCAATTAATGGAAATATATGGCCAGGAGTATAAATAAAACACAGACTGCTTTAGGTATGAAGTTGAAGATCCAAGGATAAGGGATCTCTGTAGCAAAATCAGGGCTGAGTTGCTTGTCCTGCGAAAAAAAAAAAGGGGGGGGAGAAGAAAAGTTTGTTATTCTAGACTGCTTTTCTTATTTTCCTGCTGTAAACTGCCTAAATGTCAATGAGTATGTTCATGTACATCTAATCTGGTTTCTCTAAATAGTTCAAAAATTATATGTAATGATGAATCAAATATCAGCATGAATTTGTGTTGTTTCTAATGGCTTTGGAATTTGTTTGTATGTATCAGCATTAGTTCCTACTAATCATTTAATGGAAAAATGCATTCAGTTCAAGTAGCTGCTGGAAAACCATGAAAAATCCTGATTTCTCCTTAGTTTTGCCACATAGATGCAGCAATGTCTGCTTATGGTGGAAGATAATGGTGCCATTGCCAGAATAAAGGGGCTGTTCTGGAAGAGATCAACAAGTCCAAGTGCTGGGTGCAACTAAGGGGAATAAATCTGAGTCCCTTAAAAACTGTGTGTGTGATGTTAAGAATTCTTATTGCCAAGTTTTGGCGTGGGAAGGGGGCACAGGGCTGTGCTGCTGGAATTTAGGAAGGTTTTGGTAGTGTCAGCTTCTAGTGATGAGTCAGGTTAACATCAACTTGAAAAAATTCAGCTTTTTCTGTGACACTTTCCTGAAAGTGGGGTCAGCTGCTATGGACTGTGGTAGGAGATGCACCTGGGGGGCTGCTGCAACAAGATAAATCCACAACCTGTGGTATATTTGCATCAATTTGACTGATCTTTTTCATGGAACACCACTGGGGTGGTGGAACTCAGTCTTTTGCCCTTAAAAGAAGAATGGGGAAGGTCTGTGGTAGAGCTTGTACAGAGGCACATGCCTGGGGTGGGAAAGAGCTGCTATTCCCAGCTGGGGAATTGCTGTGCTATACAGAATTCGACAGAAAACTTCTGATTTGCAGCAGCTGTGGATGTGGAAATAATTAAAAATATGTTTTCTGTACCTGAATTATTTTCTGTGTACATGGCAGTCAGTGGAGCTGCCGTTTGTCTATGCTGTGACCCAACTTATTTATCAGTACCAGCAAATTGTTAGTTATTCTCAGAAGTATCCTGAACAAAATGTGCCAGCTCAACTGCACTCAGAGTGGGGGCAGGAAAAAAAAACCCAACCCCACAACAAAAAAAGCAAAGAAAAAACCTCCTCGAAACCTGATCTGGCTGTTATGGGAGACGATTATTATAGTTCTTCACTTGCAAATTTTCCATTTGTGTTAAGTTGCTTCCCACAGTCTCTCACTGTCACATTCATTCAGAAGCCAGAATGGCATTGATAGAGTTCAGCATTTTGGCTCATTCCCCCCAGTTCTGCCTGGAGACTGGACGTACAGGATGTAACAGAAATCTTCCCCTAAAATTCTGCCCTCCCGGTTGTCCCTTTTTACTTGAAAGCACTTCTTAGGCTCTCCTTCTCTTCCTTTTGTCCTAACTCGAATATGCTTTGAAAACACAACAAAAAACACTTGAAATGCCAATTTTGGAGCTTCCCCCTTGCAAAGCTCTTCCTCTTTCAGATGATTAATAAAAGAAATAAAAACCAGCTTCAAAATCCTGGTTTGAAGCTGCCCTCGCTTGTCCAGAGGTGCTCTGAGGGCTGGAGCCCTCTGCTCTGGAGCCAGGCTAGGAGAGTTGGGGGTGTCCAGCCTGTTTAATGAAAAAATGCATTAAATTTAAATAGCTGCTGGAAAATCATGCAAAATACTGATTTCTCCTTAGTTTTGCCAGATAGAAGTAGCAGTGTCTGTTTGTGGTGGAGGATAAGGGTTATTCTGCCTTTGCCAGAATAAAGGGGTTGTTCCAAAGGGAATTTTGGACCTGAGAACTCTCCTCAGCTGTGGAGAAGGGAAGGATCCAGGGAGAGCTCCGAGCCCCTGGCAGGGCCTGGAGGGGCTCCAGGAGAGCTGGAGAGGGACTGGGGACAAGGGATGGAGGGACAGGACACAGGGAATGGCTTCCCATGACAGAGGGCAGGGATGGATGGGATCTTGGGAATGGGGGATTGCTGGCTGGGAGGGTGGGGAGGGGCTGGGCTGGAATTCCCAGAGCAGCTGGGGCTGCCCCTGGATCCCTGGCAGGGCCCAAGGCCGGGCTGGACAGGGTTTGGAACCACCTGGGACAATGGAAAGATGTCCCTGCCATGGCAGGGGTGGATTGGGATGAGTTTTAAGGCCCAACCCAAAGCAATGCCAAGGGAGGCTGTATAATTTTCCTGAATTAATTAGCTTTGTTTGCAGCTGGTTAACGTCCTGCTCTGGAATATTCCTATTCGGTTCAAGAGAGCACTGTGCCTGTTCTAGATGTTATCAGTGCAGCCTTTTAGTTTGGAATTACCGCTGCTATTCCAGCAAGGAAAAGGGAACTCACTCCCACTCCTTGCTGTGAGCAAGTGCCTCACTCCTCCTCTCCATGGTTTCTTCGTGTTTCCCTTCCCTGATGGAGCTGTGTTTGTAGCAGTGATAACAGTTTTCAAAAAAACCTAATAAAATGTGCACACTTTTTTAAATTTTTTTTTTTTTTTAAGGCTTGTGATTTCCTCCCAACAAAACTGTCACTGAAGCTGGTAACCACATTTAGTAGAAATGATTAGAGATGTGTGACAAATTTACAGCAAAATGCACAGCAAAACTGGGAACATTTTTCTTTTCATCAGCTCTGTGAGAAGCAAAGGGGGGGAAACATGTTTTCGTCTCCCTTTCTGCCTGACAGAATATTTCAAAATTTAAGATAGGGGAGTATAACTTCTGAATAATGTTTCTGTTAAAGTATCAGCCAATTTTTTTAATAGAGAAAACACATTATGGATGGTAATTGGATGTCAGTGGCCATTGGTTAACATCATTAATCAACAGGGATGGGATATCTTGGGTTATGATAACAGGAAGGTAGAAAAAAAATTGCTCTTGGTTTTACAGCAATTAATAAAGCAAAATTTTTTGAATGAAGGATAAAATTATTTCTCCCATAATGGACATATTTAAATACTTATACAACACTCAATGATGTTAAATTTTGGTTCTTTACTTCTTGTGCCCACAAAAAATGATGTAGAAATATAAGAACCTATGCTCCCATGAGAGGGATTAAACCGCTTATCTTAGTGCTTGAACAAAATAAAGAGCTTCAAGGTGTTTCTTTGCTGATTTAATCACTATCCAGCAGTCTTTCTTATTCTCTTGTTTCTAATAGAGTATAGAATTTCACTTTATTTAGGTCAAGGCAAAAAAACAACCAACAAGTTTTTACTTATTAACAGTGTTTCTTAAGGGTGAGAACTCGTTGGAATAACTAAACCATTATTTACCTACAGATTACAAGTTTTAGAGGAATATTCTTTTAAACCATTTTCAAGCAATGTTGAAAACAGGTAAAATTATATCTCATGGATTCCATACAAAATCCTGGACAGAGTTAATGAAACACTGATTCTCTCAAGCAGAGGTACATCCTATATTGGGTTTAGAGATTATCAGCAGCAGAATGGAAAAAGATTAGGGGTGAAGTATGTGGAGGCCTCAATCTAAAGTCAGTTTAATATTAAAATTATGTCTGGAAGTAATTTAAATCCCCCAGTAATGGTTAAGTAGAGGGAAAGCAACAGTGTTTAAGTGTTAAAGGAGGATATTGGCCTATTGGTTGTTGGGTGGAGGGAATGTAAAGGTGTGGGACAACTTTGAGAAAATATAACACACACCTCCATGATCTTGGATTGTTGTTAAATACCAGACCTTCCCTGGAGTTACAGTACTTTATTTGTGTTCCAGGAAAGGCTTATCAAGAGAAAAGAAGTGTTGTGAGGAAGGGGGTTTTGTGATGATGAATGTCCCAGTTGATACTCTCGCCTGGAAGTGAATGGCTCATTTTTATACTTGGATTTTTTTATTGAAAAATAGTTCGAGTATTACAGCAGCGCATTAAGTTAAAAATCAGGTCCTGAACATGCCACAGAATAAAGATGATCTATGCAAGTTGTGACAGTCGTAACATGTAAACTCTGTTTTATACAATGCCACATTTGTACATTTTGGGGGGCAAACGTTGAAGCACCGTGTCAGCATTTTGGTTTAAACCTGGATTTCTGACTATTTTCAGGGAAAAAAAATTGTGTGCTTTTTCTGTGAATCTGTAAGTGTTGATCACAGTGTGTCACCAGGAGATTTGTGACCATGAATTCAAGTTTTGAATTGAACTACCCAGTTTTACCCATGGAGGTTTATGTAGATAAAGAAAATGACATACGTAAGGGGAGGTGACAAAAGGAAAAGAAAATAAAGGAAGAGGGGGTTTGTGATACTCGTTTTGGTGGCTTAAGGAAGGGAAAAGGGCTTTGGTGCTCCCCTTCATGGAGGAATTGAAGAGCTCCTTACCCCAAAGGCCACACTAAAATGCCACATAAAGTTAATATGTTGTGATCATCGTGTGCTCTCATCAATCTTCCAGCGATGTTGGGGTGTGGGATTATTTTTGACTCTGTTTCCCATCCTGAAAACCAGGGTACTGTTTGTCATCTGCCTTGCAAGGATGTTGTATTTACCAGGGAATGCATGCAGAATGATTTCTGAAAGATGCTCTAGAGTGCAAAGAATTATGGCATTGTTTTTATTCATGACTTGAGCTGGGTTTTAGTTAGTTGCATGCCTTTGTATGCCGCGTGTTGGGTTTTAACAGCACCGCCTGTGTTCTCTGGGTACCTAAGCAGAGCTTTTCATTTTCAAACTGCATCATTCAAATGCTGGATTCGTACCAAATTCACCTCCTCCACACATTTGAACCGCATTATTAATAATAATATGGTTGATTGCTGATGCTATATATTTGTTTTGCAGAGAGCTCGTTGAGAAGCTGGGCGTGTTAATAAGGTATGGTGCGTTTCTCCTGTGTTCTCAGCAAGGCTCCTGCCTGGAGCACGCAACTGGCACTGCCCATATTCTCTTTGCAGCGCTCCTAGGCAGCGCACGCAGGCGTTTTCAATTCACCAGATCATTCACAAGTTACCTCCAACCCAACCTTGTCATTGTGATTCGTCACGCTTACAGCGGATGCTTTTATGTGCTCTATCTCGCCCAAGTCTCATCACGCCAGGCCAGTGCCACAGGGTATGAGACAACAACAAAGATCTCAAGCATAGTTTAAAAGGTAGCACTATAAAAGAGGAGAAATAATGGCTGCAATCGCTGCTAGATTTGCTGTTCCCACAGATCCTGGAGGCTTTTCTTGATTTCAGACCGAAGCTAAGTGGTAGGAACGGGTACCTTCCCCACTGCCACCCTCAGCCCAATGTATCTGGCACACTCAGCATGGAGAAACATGGTATTTCTGGAGGGAATGCACTGGGCACGGCTTCATTGTGAAAAATGTTGGAGGAGACTCTCCCTAATCACCTTTTGGCTTACACTCCGTGGGAATTAGGCTGGTGTTATTGAATGGACCTCTGGCTGTGTAGAGTTCCCGGCTTTGCTGCAGGTTTCTGGGGTGTCCTTGGACCAACCATCAAAAGTTGCTTTATCTCCTGTTGGAAGCAGTGAAGTTATGCTATTCCTTAAAGAAAAAAAAAAAAAAAAGGTGAGAACAAAATAAGTCTGCTATTCCTCTGGTCTTCATCTGGAAAATGCAAGTCATAATTTTCTCATAATCCTTTCCCATCTGGTTTTTAGATACTGGAATTTGTGCCTTAGCATGTTTTCATGCAGTCCCTAACATAATGGTTTCTTGGTCTCAGTGATGACCCTCAGGTCACAGGAACTTTATGGTAATTTCTGTCAAGAGATGCTGTTGCACTGTCGAGTGCCTTCTGCAGAGACTTAAGAACAGTCTGTGCACCGCTTCCTCCCATGCAGTCTCCAGTTGTTATTCCCTTTTGTGGTGTGGGGTACATTTTTGTTTTCTGTCAGCCTGGGTTAGTTCCGATGATGATTTGGTTACAAATACACCCGTGTGAGTTTTGGCACAAAATGCGTGCAAGCCTTAGCATGGAAGGTTGCAATTCCAAGCCAAGGAATAGCTGCCTTGAGGTTCCCTCTTAATTTTCTCCTTTCAGTCACTAGAACTGTGTGCTGAGGCTGTTTTCTTCAGATTGCAATAAATTCCTGTCTTGGGAGAAAGACAGGATTTAAACTAATGCTGAAGTACATGAGTGGAGAGGATTTTTTGGGAGTGAGAACTTTTGTGGAGGTTGGAGGAGGGCGGTTGTCCTCAGGAGCAGCATTTTCAGCCCCATCACCAGGGACGTGATGATGGAGCAGAGCAGCCAGTGCTGCGGACAGTGAAGAACCATTTCATCAGAGATGTGGCTCTGTCCTGTTGCTGTTGTTTTGCAGTACTTAAAGCCAGTTGGCCATGGATAGTGTGAGAAGGATGTGTCTCCTTGCTGTCCCTTTCCTGCCCTCCCTTCCGTGCACACATTGGTGCTGGCAGAGCTTTTGGCAGAGGCGCATTTGCTGCCAGGAGAGGAACAGATCCAGGTGTGCACACAGTGATCACACCTGCAGTCCTGCTGGAGCACCATCAATCAAGGAATCATAGAACTGGCCAGGTTAAAAATGACCTCTCAGGCCATCAAGTCCAACCCAGCACTGGCAAGGCCACCACTGATCCATGTCCCCAAATGCTACATCCACACAGCTTTTAAATCCCTCCAGGGATAGGGACTCTACCGCTGTTCCGATGCCTGATCATCCCTGTAGCCAAGAAATTTTTCCAATATCCAATCTAAACCTCCCCTGGGACAACTTTGAGGCCGTTTCCTCTTGTCCTGTCCCTTATCCCCTGGGAGGAGACCCTGAGCCCCACCTGGCTGTCCCCTCCTGTCAGGAGCTGTGCAGAGCCACAAGGTCCCCCCTGATCCCCCTTTGCTCCAGGCTCAGCCCTTCCCCAGCTCCCTCAGCCGCCCCTGGTGCTCCAGACCCTTCCCAGCTCCGTTCCCTTCCCTGGACACGCTCCTGCCCCTTGGTGTCCTCCTTGTAGTGAGTGGCCCAAAACCGGACACAGGATTTGAGTTGAAAATTACAGCATTAAGCTTCACCCCTGGAACTCCCAGCACAGACACAGCAGGTGATGGATTTTGGAAACATTGTGATGTCTGTTGAAGTTAATAAGAGTTCTGTTGCTTTTTTTTAATTTTTTTTTTGTTTTTTTTTTTTTTTTTGTTTTTTTTTTTTTTTTGTGATCCCAGTGGAGCAAGAGGTGTGGAAGTTCTGCTCTTCACTTTTGTCTTCAGGAGGTTTTTATGTCTCATTAAAAAGAGGAGGGGTGGTCCGGGACACCCTGCCTTGGGTGTGTTTGTGCTCTGCCTGCAGGAGCAGCAAGGGGCTCCCTTGCTTCCCCACCCGCCTGGTGTTTTGTGCGTGTTTCCCTCGCTGCAACAGACACAGGGTTTCTATAATAAGATTAGGCCTGGACTTTTCATTGCTGCCTCTCAAGTTTCTGTGAACATGTTCTCAGATTGTAGGCATCTGCTCAAATGTGCTTCCTGCAAACGGGCTCTGCTGCCCTCTCCCCTCCCGGAAAATGAAAGGATTGAGAAATGACAACTCTGCCCAAGTCCTCAGGTTTCCTGAGGAGATGCAGGATCTCATTGCAGATAACGTTCTGAAGAGGCATTTTTTTAATGATTTGGCCAACATCTGACAGGAAGAAAAGTTTAAATAATAATGAGAAACTACTCTAATAGCACTTTTGAGGAGTGGTGCTGTAAGTGATTACATGCATGGTTGAAAACCATACGTTGGCTCCACAAACACCCTGACCTACCTGTATATTTTCAATAAGAAATAATGTCTCCTATTTCTAAGAGGAACTAAAAAAAATCCCCCTCACCCTGCTGTTTTTAGCTATATACAAATGATAAAAGCAAAGACATCAAAGTGTTCAGCCTTTCAACTCATGCTCAATTAGAATAAAAGTTTGGTTGCTGTTTTAAACATTTCGGGCTAACTAACTGTGACAGCATCTCAGCTCTGCAAATGGGATGATTTTGGATTGACTTTTGATCTGACTGACAGTTTCTTATACACTTCAGTGTTGGTTTATGGGGTACAAGTCTGCATTTGAATCCACATGTGACTAATTAGAAACTGTTTATGGGCTGTATGTATACATTCACGCAGGAGTAAAAGGGTTATTTTCAAACTGGGGCCACATTATTAATGAAAGAGTTAATTTAACGAGGTGCTCGATGTGCTCTTTTCACAATGGCTACAAAAAAGATGTAGAAAATAAACATACAAAAGAGCATATTTAGCATAAAGAGTGAATATATATAAATGTTAATGTCAGGTATGGAAATTGTCACAATGAAAAAAACCCTCTGTAATTGTTTGGCTGCTAGAGGAAAACAACAGGTTGAATTTCAGACACATTTTAGAGTACTTTTACAGTTTCTGGGTATCATAGAAATCTCATTGTAGTTTCATTTTTAGCCTTTCTGTATAAAATGTGACAGAAGAATGTACATTTATGCTGATCTCTTCATCTACCTCTATGGTAAAGGCTCCTGACACCTCAAGTGGTGCAGCAGCATCCGTGCCACCAAATAGAGCTGGGGGTTTGGAAAGTCTGCAAAGAGGAGTTTGAAGATGAATACAAGCATAATAACATTTTCTTGATAAAATAATGCTTCCGTGTCACGGAAAACGGAACTGTCAGCACTCCTTTGTCGGCCTCTCCCAGGCTTAAGAAAGGGTCCTTGACAGTTTCAGCATTGCCTTTAAATATCTTATTGAAATGTAGATTAAGACTGTACATCTTATAATAGTTGGAAAGCCTTTTCATTTTAAGTCTTGTAGAAAAGCAAGCATTAAATAAGTATTAACTTTAGCAGTTATATTTTAGCATTTTTCTCAGGTTGATCCCTGCTAGACCTAATATTTAGATTTATTTAAAGAGGCAGTAGATTACCTGCCAGTACAGTGGTAGAGCATTGTGCATTGCTCTGAGTCTCCATAAAGTAAGATTAGCTGTATCTTTTATTAGTGCCATCATCTCTCCTGTATTTCAGAGGTGTCCTGTGTACTGCTGTAATTAATGATGCCTCAGTGTTCTTGGTTTAGCATTTTCAAATGCTTCTGCTATCAGTTTAATACTAACTTCTTTTAAATAAAATGCTGCTGAAATCTGTTCTATTAGCAGGGCTTTTCCAGAGCCTCCTGTAACTCGGAAATACTCATTACCCTGTTCTTTTGATTTAGTGATGTGAAACACAGTTTAGTGTAGGAAGTATTTTTCAGTCAGGGCTCTGATTGATACATAAACCCTTTATCCACTTTGTGTATAGAACAATGATATTTTAAATCAATTTGTGGGTCTCTGTTTCGGGGTGCTGATTTTGAGCTCTTGGACTTTTTGGAAAAAAGTCATAAAAAATGTCAGATATTGGTGTCTTGCTTTGACTTAGAAAAAAATTGAAACTACCTATGATTATTAATTATTTGTGCACCTCATGCTTGTAGATGTGAATCTCCACCAGCACCCTAAAATAATGATCAAGCTCCCAGGAACTTTGACTTCAAGTTAGCAACCCAGATGTGACAAGGTCACCTTGTTATTATCCTCATTCTTTATTTAACCCTTATTTCTTCTATTTCATATATAATTTACATGATGTATGTAACGAGCTTGATTTTTTTGCAAAGCTTGGCTATCGGAAGGATAACTTCCATCCTCACAGATGTGATGCAGAGCTAATTGAAAGCCAACAAACACTCAATTTATACCCTCTGACCTTTCAGAATGGGTTCCTGCCTTAAACGAGTACAAGAAATACTGGGCTCTGAAGGCACTTGGGCAGTTCGTACTTGCTGGGTGCATACAAATAAATATTTAAATCCAGACAAGGAAATATCAGCCTCGGCTCACACAAGATGGGAACTCGGCAACAGAAGGGAATGATTCATGAATGAAAAGACAGAGACTGAGCCATGCAGTAACTCGATTCAAAAGATTATTAAAATACTCCGTGGGAGTTTCTCAGTCCTGTGGTAGCAGTGCAGACCCCAGATGGCCAATACATAAAATTCTGCAATTGTGTGGAAGATTCTGCTGGGTATTTCCAGGGTTTGTGAAAAAAACCAAGGTATTTAAATATTCCAGAAATTCCTTGTTTCCTTTTTCTTCTGGATGTTTGGGTGGGGTTTAATACGAGACCCACCCTTGAGTTTGTGTATTTGGACTTGGATTCTGTGATGGTTTATCAAGAGTAGAAGGAAGAAAAGTTTTGCTGAAATTTTAGTGGCCAAGTTAAAATTCCTCAAAGATGCAAAGACTGGAAGGGATCTGTTTTCTTTTAATTTGTGGAATATCTGTCTCAGGACTTTGGGTGTGAGCTGTGATGGTGCAGAAGGAAATAAAGAAGTGTCTTTATAGAGCAGTTCTGGGGAAGTTTAACGTGCACCAGACCTATCAACCGAAAATGTTTTGTGATCTTTTTTGTATTTTTTTTTTCCCTCTGTGTCTCCATTCTTTTCATCTACAAAACCATAGGCCTCCATACTTGTGCAAAATATTAGAAACAAAAATCTTAGTATTTTCTATTTTGCAGTGATTTGGTTGGTTTGCATGGGAAGCAAAAGTATAACAATAAGATACTGTGTTTTGGCTGAATTTTGTACTTTTTGGGAAAAATCATCTAGAGTGGGGTATTTCACTGTTTTAAAGCTGTTCCAAATAAGCTACTCTGTCATCAAAGAACATCGCCAGGACTAAAGAGCATGATTTTATGTAATTAATATAAAATTATGGGCAGAGTGTAATATTGCAAGTCCTTAGTCATGTAACTGTGCTCAGCCTTCTGCTCGGGATTTGTAAACCCAAGTTTTATTCACAGGAATGAGAAGAATGTTCATCTCCACAGTTTGCAGGGATTCATGGTGGAGTTGTTTGGGTTTTTCCCCCCCCATTAGCTTTGAAATGTACATTAAACTTTTCATTTAAAATGGTGTAATGATGGAATAGCACCAATAAAATCACTGTCACTCCTCTGATCCGTATCCAGTGATATGAGGAAGGACTTCATCCTCCTGATCATACTTTGAGGTTCAAATAAAATTGAAATGTTGAAATGAAGCGCAGACAGAAATGCAGTGTTGTAGTTGATATCAAGCCAAAACCATGAAAAATAATTGAATTTCCCATAGTTTTGATAAAAAACCATAAATTGTTCCAAGTTCGCTCCAGCTGAGTCCAGAGATTTCCGGCAACGAGATGTGAGGAATTCTTGAAAAACTTTGGGAATTCAGCTAATTAAGGATGAATGTGGACTGAGATTTGTGTTTAATTACAGAATCTAAACCCAAGCAAGTTTTGTCATCTTCAGTTATGTAATGAAGTTTGTCCCAGGTCTTGACAGAGCTGTTCATTTCTGATGGCTCCTGGTGAATTCTGCTGTGATTATTGCACTTTATTACAAGTTCTGCACTGAATGTGGCAAGAAATGCTTTGTGGCAGTTACTAAAATAGGAATTTACTCAGCACCATGATTAAGATGGCTATTTTAAGAAAGTAGTTTGATTTTCTGTTTGGTGAGACAGATTTTTCCAGCTCTTCCTTTACACTGCTACATTTTGTGGGTTTGGGTCTGTTTTATTTTTTTTTTCTCAGAACAATATGATTGCTTTATATAATTTTTAAGCATTTTTTTCCTGGTGAGGAAGGTAGGAATATTGAAGAAAACAAACCCCCCAGTAATAATAATGACTGGATATTAAGTAAGGAATTTTGGTAATCCTTTAACATTTTTCTGTGTGCTCTCATGCTCCCTCTACTGACTTTCCACCTGGGAATGACAGAACTGCTACGGCAGAGAATTTCCTGATGACATCATTGGAAGAAATATATTGTTTTAATAAAAAACAACTTATTTGCAGATTTTCACTTTCATTCTTGCAGTCTTGGAAACACAAGAGGGTAAATAAATGGAAGTTTTCAGATTAAGGAGAAAAGCATCCTCTTTATTCTGATATTGGGGAGAATTTGAAAATGGTGAGAGGACAGTAAAGAGGCAGGAGAGACCAATAGGTGACTTTGAGATTTGATGGAGAGATAAAGGATTACAGAATAATATAAAATGTAGAGAATATGGAAGCCATTGGAAGAAATCCATGTATGTGTTGTTTGTTGCCTCTTTTCAGTTCCATAAAACTCCAGGAGATTCTTCAGAGCAGTTATAGAAATTCATAGTGAAATTTGGGTTTGGAAATCTGGAAACTTTTTATTGCAGCAACAGAAACTCTTAGAATTCATAAGAAAATATGAATAAAATAAAAGTCTCTGGAACTGATTCAATAAAGAGATCTTACCTTTTGGTATTTTCCTCAATGTGATCAAAAGTCTTGAAAGTTTTTGATATTAACTCTGTTGCAATGAGCCTTGGAGACCTTAGAAAGTGGTTTCAGTCCAAACTGTGCATTTCACCTGTGACTTAAAAAATTTCAATAACTTGAAGAACAAGCCACCTGATCTCTTCTTCTCTTTCATTCTTAGGCTTCTTTCTGGTGTTTTGTTTTTTTTTTCTTTCTCCCCTCTAATCAGTGACTGGTGATGGGATGAATTCTGGGAATAACAGCAATTTGCACGTGGGGATGAGAAACCTGCCCTTAGATTCTTGGTGGTACATTTCATCTCCAGAAAGCTGCAGCTGCTGTGTATTTTTCTGTTAGTTCATTAGTCATAGGAGTTAATTACCTGTGGGGTCACGCGAGACTCCCCTTTTCTTGTCAGATCAGCTTGTTGTGACATTTTAGGTGTTTTTTGTGGGAGCCACATGGGTTGGGTTTCACCTCCCTGACTTTACCTGTCTGTACTTTTACCATGGATGTTGCCTGGGATTATCGTGGAATGGTTTGGGTTGGAAAGGACCTGGAAGGTCACATAATTCCAGCCCTGAATTACAGTCAGCAGAGAGGGATTCTGCCTCCTGAGGTGTGGTAAACACAGTGAATTTTGGCCACAAATACCTATTTAATGGGAAACTCCTGCCACATCTTCTGGTGGTGATGTGCTCCATCAATGTTCCCAGGTCCTGCAATTTAGAGGACATTCAAATCATCTCGTTTCGGCAGCTGAATTGAGCTCTACATTTCTTCCTTTTAATTAAATAAATAAATTCCTAGAGGCACCTTTTTATGTGCATTGACTTTGGAGGGGTTTAGGAATGACCAGGTGAGACACAAATACCTTGTTGTGTAAAGGAAGCCCCACCAGTGTCTGCTGGGTTTTGCGGTGGCTTTTGCTATTTTTTGATGTTTAGGTTCTTTATATTTTAGCTCTTTTTGATGCTTCATTTTTTCAGTTGCTTTAAGGGAATTCTGGCACCCCAATACCAGGTCAAAATATTTTTATTTCCAAACGAACCCAGAAACTGAATTGATGGAAATACATATCTATAAGGTTGACAGTAGCACAAGATGTGCAATTATTGGGATCCTGTCATACTGCATTAATATCCCTAATGTGATTTTGGAATACAATTTATATATATATATATTGCAAATAGAGGTATATGGCACTTCTGAACAACTTTGACATTAAATGAGGTTTTACTGGAGGATTTCAAAACACTCAGGATGCACCTGGCAACTCCAAAATATTTTCTCTTTGAAAACTCAAGCTGGGTAATGCTAAAGTCAGGTACAAAAAAGTGAGACACCAAATCTCACCTGTCCTCTAAATTCTCCAGGTTGATTTTTCTCGTGTGATTTTGTCACAAATATTGCTCTTCTCTATCCCTGCCATGCTGGGACTGGAGAAAGGACCACCCTGGGTGATTCTGCTCCTCCAGCCAGAGGTGAAAATTCACTGCAGATGCTGTGCTTAAGTCATGTGCAGTGACCAGCTTGAAGTGTGAATCTGTCACTTGCTTAACAATTTGTCATACAAAAGTCATCCCAGATTGTTTTTCCCTTTTCCCATTTCTCCCAAAAACCGTAGTTTTAACCTGTGGTGGGTGCCAGGACCTCAAGACTCACAAATATATATTTCAATATAATTTTGTCTTACATAAATTAAGCAAAAATTTCCTAATTAAATAAAAATATTAAATATATCATTCTCTTGTAATGGAAATATTTAATTTTTAGATAAAGATTGTGTTAAGATTTATGAATCTACTGCCTAGTTTAGACCTGAGGTCTAGAGGCAGTTGTTAGGACCATGAAGTGCTTTTTTAAGGTTTCTTGCTTTTGATATGAAACACCAGTAGTAAGCAAACTTCAGCCAGAAAGAGAAAAAAAAAAAAAGGAAAATGAAACACGAATACTTTAGTTTTGCCTTTCAATATCAATTCTAGCCACTCATCTGGGATTCTGTCATTTATGCAGAGAGATTTTATTGAAGTGGTAACTAAACATGGAACACCTGAATTAGTTTTCAGGTGGATCAGGAGGTTTTTTATTTTCATTCTTGACCCTCATTTTTATTTGCCGTGGATTTCATGTTTTTCTTCTGTGTTTGCAACCTGAAACTGGTGCTGATTTACTTTCATAAGTTGCTCCCTACCTGTGATTATTGTTTGGAGCTACTTCAGGTGCAGTTTTCAGTCTCTGCCCGTGGATGATTGATCCATCTACGGGAAGAGCTGGGAGCTGATTCATCCTTTATTGGTAAACCAAGCACAGGCTTGGGGTTTAAGATTTATCTAATTAATAAAAAAATAATAAGAAAACTTCTGTCCAGGGCCCAGAGTTCTTCAACATCATTTGTCTTTGCTGCTTTTCTTTGTCTTTTCTCAGGAGGTAGAGAGGTATAAAAAGAGTAGCAAAAATGTATTGGTTGGTTAAAATTTGGGTCCATTTTCAGGAATTGCTAGAAATAAATTTCTTTCCATGTTAGATCTCGCAGATGAGATTTTCATCCTTGTTGCATTTGGCTTTATATGAATGTAATTGAGAATCTCTCAAATTTGCTTTCTCTTGGAAGAATAGATTTAATTGTCAGAATAGTTTGTGCTGATTCTATTTGCTCAGGTAGACCTATATTTGTTTTGCCTCCTGTATATTTAGTTTTGTGAGTATTAAAGCAGCAACCAAGCGATTCTTTATTATTACTCCCTCTGATAATACCCTTTCTGTCTTGTAAATAATAATAAAAAGTGAGTCATCGATACTTTGCAGCTTCTTAGCTATAAGGTGTCTGTAAGCGAAGTCAGTGCATTGCCTCGAGGGAGTAGATTAAAGGGAAAATGAGTGTGTTTCTGCTTACTTTCTTGGCTCATTGCTTTATGGATATGTGGGATCTAAGAAATAAATGGTGGTCAGAAAAGAACAAACACATTTATTAGGGCAGTTAGAAAAAGACACTGTTTTGCTGTTTGCCAAGGTCCTTCTGAACAGCACGTTTGGCAGCTACCAAATGACATGGCCCGCGCAGAGCTGATTTTGACGAAGCCTCTGGGATGTGTTAAAAAGTAAACCAGAGCAAATCACGTACTGGAAAGCATAACTCAATCAAGGAAAAATGTATGATTAAGGGCGACATGGGCAAGGAAAGCTTTGCCAGAGCTCAGGGTAAATATTTGTATCAGTGTGAAGTGAAAGCTTCACATCGCTGATGTCAAGCAGCTGGAATTTTCATTGTTTATAAACTTTTGTTGTTACAGTTGGATTTTGGCAGAAAAGGTACCAAAGAGGGAACCGTTTCCCAGCAAGAAAGTTTGAGTTTTGATAAAACAGCTTGAGCAGATAGGAATGCAGAGATGCACAATTTCTGGGCCTTTTTTAAAAATAGCATCTCATGTGACCACCAGTTGCCTTGTGATGTGCAATTGACTCGTCCTGTAGGAGTTTTTTGTGCGTTGTGTGGGCAAAAAAAGAGACAGAAACCAAAGCTGACCACCAGCCTCCTCTCACGAAGGTGACCAGCACCAGTCAAATTGAGATTTAAATAGTGGCTTTAATAATTACAGCTCTACCTTGTTCTGAGTCCAGAGTTCATTTATCTTCAGAGAGCATTGTCAGTGTGAGTCAAGTATTTTAATGAGAGAAATATGACCAACTTGGGGATTCAACCCAATTTTTTGGGTTCTATCCAGGATCCTTGAGATAAACTAACATGCCTTTTTCCCCCACCCCTTACCCTTAATGCACTTAAACTGCAGCCATGGGCTTGTTGCTATATTTTACACCATGTTTTATTCAGTGAGTTGTTCTATTAGAGTATTTTGAGGATTGTAGAGCTAATCTGTGGTGATATCAATCCAGGGGTAGAACTTTGAATTCTATATGAAGTACAAGGCTGGCTTTGGTTATTGTTCTTTAGGCTGGGTCCATCTTTGTCATACAGGAGGGAAGTGATTTATTCAGCCGTTGAGTCACTGTGGATGGATCTTTTCAACATAGGAGCTTCTTGTGATGCTGCTCGGGATCTGGGTCTTGATCCCAAAAGTTTGTTATGGGGCTGGTGTTTAGCTTTTTCTGGATGTCGATTTATAGCTGAGCAACTGAGTTCCTCCAAGGAAGAAGAGGGAAACTGAGGTATGTAAAGGCCCATTGGGAGAAAAAAAAAAAAGTTATTTGGGTGAAAACTCTGAGACTGGTGATTAGATTCCCAAGTAATGAGTTACTGAGCTTTAAAGGAACCTGGGTTCTGTCGAAGAGTTGGGTGTGTGTGTGTGTGAGTTGTGTGTGCTCCGTTATATATGAGATGTTTCAATTTCAAGAGCTTTATATTTTTGTCAAAGTAAACCAGGGGCTACCCCTGCCAGTGAGAAACAGAGCTCTGCAAGAACCTAACAACATTACCCAGCTGCACTAAGAATAGAAATCAAGCCCCTGCTGGTATAATTAAGAAATCTTCACTTCCAGTCCCTGGGCTTTAGAGACCTGGATCACTAACTAATTCCAATTTAGAGAGCTTTTTTGATAAGAGCTTTTGTAAACTAGGAAATAAGCTGAGAATGAAAACTTTTCAGTGCAAGTATTTTAGCTGCGCACTCAGCCTGTTCAGTGTTATTTAATGTTTGGTCTGTCCTGGAGGGAAATCAGATATATCAGCATTGAATTGAAGAAATACAGCACACTCATGCTCCTAAGGGTTTTGTAAAAAAAAGGTGGCACTCATCCATGGTCTCGGATCTTACATTTGGAAAAAAGCAGCAATTTCATTCATAAATGTAGGGCCTGGCCATGCAGCCTCATGGCAGAGTAACCTCCTGTGAGTCCTGGCTGCTTGGAGCTCTGGATAATGTAGGGGTAGAAATCCAGGCTGGGCACAGAATTTTTTTTTTTTTTTTTAAATTAATTTTTTCCTCCCCCCCCCCCTTCCCCCCCTTTTTTTGTGATGTGAACTTCATAGCAGATTCTGGTCTCAATTGTACTGGTGGGCAGCTGTGGCAGAGGAGTTGCTCTGGTCGAAATTGATGGGAAGGATCAACATCACCTGTTCTTTTATTCTCCAAATAAGATCAAATATATATTTATCAATATACCTTCTCCACAAATGGGAAGCATTTGTCAAGGATGCATATTATGGGAAGCTTGACTGAATACCATCTACTTTTTTTTATATACTAGTTACTCTTGCTTTATGTTTTCATTATAGCTTCTATTCTACTCATTCTTGTGTCAGGTTTTATTAATTTCCTTTATTCCTCACCAGTTGGCCACTCCTCCTCCCGCAGTTTCTTTGAAGCAGCAGGCAAATTTGGTGCTACTTCTGTGTGATTCAAACCTCGTAACCCACACATTGCAGGAGGTTTAAAGACACTGGTGAGATCACCCACCCACTCATTACTTATTATTATTTTATGTATCATGGTGTAACAGGTCAAATATCTGCCTCGTAAAAGTGTGCACGGAGAGGGAACTGCTGGGGAAGTGCTGCACAGGAGATGGAACAGAATATTCCATTTCCAACGCTCCTGTTGGCACCCAGATCGCTCAGTCTTGGCTTTGTCACCTAGCACGCAAGAATGGTAAAACCGTCTGTCATTTGGGAGTTATGTAAATTTTGGATATATTGGACCATGAAGTGAGATAGTAATAATAATAATGATGTTAGTTAAATATTCTTGCAAGATCTGAGGAGTTTATAAATTCCTTTTCTGCTGTTTGACATATGTTGAGTGGATAAGAAGGTTTTTCACGGAATCATGGAGTGGGTCAGGCTGGAAGGGACCACAAATTGATGAGCCCCTACCTTATTCTCAGTGAAGCCTTATTTTTATGTCTTGCTCACCTCCTTTCCTCCTTCCATGATTTGGTGTGCATCCTAACTTGTGTCTTTCCAAACAATACTATGGTGGCAATCTGAATGCAGTAATTTCTTTAATGGCAGAGGGCTTCCCCTTCTCAGCAGGCCGGGTGTTGCCAGGAGTCTGGGTAGCAAATGGAGCTCACAGATTCGATCCAGGACGGGGGCTTGGGTGGGCCTGAATTAGCAGAAGGGAACCCAATGTGCTCCAAGTACCTGTTCGTTCTGGTTTTGGGTCCTTCCATCACTTAAAGAACAGAGGTCCTTGTGTGAGGTGCACACATAAGGTGTGGGAGATGGCAGGAGATCATGGAGTTTTTTGGGTTGGAAAACACCCTTGGATCATCAAGTCCAGACAGTAAGATGAATTGAAGGAGTTGCCCAGAAGGTGGACAACATCTTTTAGCATTCTAATCCCTTCTGGGTCTGGTGGAAATGAATTTTGGCTGCAGCTCTGTCCTGTTTGCCCAGTTGGTGGCATTTCCTCCCCATGGATGGTGTGGGGAGGCTGCTCCTGCACTGGTGATCTGCTCAAACAAACTTCTCAAGGACCAGGGTGATGCATCCAGTTCTTCTTAGGAGGGGCTTCCATCTCCTTCCTGGGAAAGCTGCATCCCAGGTAATGGGAAGGGAGGGACCCCGTGGGTGAAAACCTCCTGTGTGAGATTCCCTGGGGTAGGAAGGTGGGGCAGGTGACCTCAGCCCTGCTGCCTCCTGCAGCTCCATCCAGGTGTGTGAGGTCATGAGGGTGACCCAGGCTGGGACTGGGTTCCAAATGTGCCCACCTGGTCACCCACCCCCCCGTGTGACCTATGCTCTGCCTCGAACATATAGATTCTGTAGGGGACACACCATTGTGTGGCACCAACATCAAAGCTTGAGTTTGTGTCCAAGGCAGTTTTTAAAAGTAGAAAATAGGAATGTTTTCCTTGATGCTTTCAGAGGCTGGCTACTGCTTTTAAAAGTTGCCACCCCAATCATGTTTGAAGCGTAATTTTTTTTTTTTTTTTTAAGGAGGGCAAGAGTACAATTTAGACAATTTTTTTTTTTTTATAGATGTATTTTTTTTTCCCCTGGAATGATGAAACTACTGCACTGCAATCAAGCTGCAATAAAAATGTGAAATACTGTCAGACGATACGAAGCTGGTGCAAATGAAAGCCAGTGATAGAGAAGGAATCCTAAAATAAATTCCAGGAAAAAGCAGGCTATTTGCTTTCAAAATACAGAAAGTAAACTAACCTTAAAAGTACTGGGACAATGCAATAACTTTAGCTATGTACAGGTTCAGCTGGAATAGAAGTGCAGACCGCTTGTGCAGTGAAAATAATTATTAAAAAATTAAAATAGAAATATTAAACATTGGAGGAAAAAAAAATCGGGAGCAGGCAGAGGAGGAAAGCCAGGGCTGGAGTCAGCTTTGCAAAGGGGACTGTAGGTGGAGCTCGGATCTGCGATTCCTCGCTCCTGCTCCACAATGAAGCAATTGTTTCCCTGTCTCCCCTCAGCAATTCCTCCTTCCCTCTCCGTGCTTTTTGGTGGCATGTTCTATTTATTTTAATGTATACCTTTGTGCGAGGGCTGTCTCGGAGCGGTCGGATACCCCGTCGATCTGCGGCCTCGGAGGCGGCGGGAGGAGCGCAGCCTATTCCCATGACATCCGCGGGCTTTGTGGAGCCAAAAAAACCTTCTCAGGAACACCTAATCCTTGGGCTCCCTCCAAGTACCACAATCTCTCTGCATAACTGACATGGGCCACTTGGGACACTTGAGGGCTTTAGGTGTGTCTCTCTGAAGTCAGCCACAGCCAAGCATGAGGCAAATGTGCCCAGACCAAAGAAAATAAATTATGTGGGCTCCAATTTTCAGCAGTTATGAAGTATTAAATTACACATCTGAAGAATTCGCCCGGGGATTAACCCTTCGGAACCCGCACGGAGGGTTCTGGTGGCTCCTCCTGGAGGGATGGAGATGCCTGTGTTTCAATGGCACCTGGGTCAATGATCACAGGGATGGAGTGCTAATTGAAATACGTGTCGTAATTAATTTTGAACACACAAAAGGGAGAGTTGGAGCACGTGGAAGAGAGACCTGTACCTGTGCAAAAGCTGGGGGGGATGAAGAATCAATTTTGGGTTTTGCCTCTTCTTAGGGTGTATCCTAAGAATGTCCTGAGTGCCACCAAACTTTTAAGTAAAAGTCTGAAGTTTTAGCCTATGTTTCGGAACCACGAGTGCAAGTTCCCACACAACATTAGCAGGCACTCCAGCACAATTAACACGGCCTCTGGAGCTGCCTCTTCATTCAGGTTTGGAGAAGTGCTCGTGAGCCTGTGTGACTCTGCTGAATTTCTTGCTGAAAAGGCATCAGCTCCCTGTAAGAGATACAGAAACTACAGCCTGCCCTTCCTCCCTCAAGTATTTCTTGTTCCCCACAACCCTCTGTAACATCAAATATCTGGTACGTTGTGTTGCTGAAACTTAGAAGCGTAAACCCCACACTGGAAAAACAAACGGCTGATTTTCTTTTTACAAGAGGATTTTTTAAAGGTATTTTCTTAAGCAAATAATTAGCTCATGGAAGTGATAGTGATAAACAAATAGAAAACTATTCAGAAGGGGGCTTTGGGTTTGTTCTCCTCACTCCCCTGTTATTGCACTAATTAAAGTTTGTGGTCTTGCAAACCGATCTCAAATTGAGTTTTGTTCCAACTCCAGGAAGCTGCTCTGTCAGTGAGTTCACTGAAGCTGATGCACCCTTGCTGCTGTCTCCCCACACATACGGTTTTTTGTGGATAAAAATCAGTTTGCAATCATTACACTTTATTATTTTTTTTTTTAAATAATTTTAGAAGGACCTGATCCTCAAAGCAGTGGGAAACAGTATTTGGGAGATGGCATTTAATTTCCAAAGACAAATTGGGATAATTCTTTGTATTAGTCCCTGCCCTGCCTTGCTGGGGCCATGGGGGGTGGGGTGGTGGCCCTCTCCCAGAGGGGACACACTGTGGGGCTCACGGATCATGAGGACACTGGGCTTGGCCACACAGAGCTGGAAGTTGAGTGAAAGGACACACATAAAATTCAGAGGTTGTTTCTGAGGTCCTGGGGAGTGCTGTGGCCCCATTGCTGTAACCCCTGCAGCAGGATGGAAATGACATTGACCCTGTAAGATTTTGGGTTTGCAAAATGCCGTCTGTATCATTAAACTGCTTTTATGCCTTATGCACCTCTTAGAGATGACATGTTTACGTGGCTTGTATTACAGATGAATATCTCTCTGGCCTGAGAGTGTCTTTTCAAACTCCCTTATTTCTCATTTCCCGTCCTCAATGACATAATAGATTTAAAGTGCAAGGTAATTTTCCACCTCTGTATTTTTAGAAAGGTTTTCACTAAAGAATAGACCCAGTGTTTGAGGGGGAGGCAGCTGTAAGCATCAGTAAAAGATGTAAGTTGTAGAAGATAAGACATGGAGGAGGTATAAATACTATTTTGGTGTATATTGAAAATGGCTTCAAAAGTGAGGATATGTTTCTTTTATAGTAGTATATTCTCCTTAAAGTCTGCTGTAGTACGGAATGAATCAGGATGTGCATGTGTGTGTAGGGGGTTTCCTTTTTTCATTTTTTTTAGGAATCACTTATTTTTTAATGTTCCTCTCAGTAGTGTTACAGTTTTCCAAGAGTTTCCAAAAACAACTTGCCGGATTCAGTGTTCTGACTGCATTTTTTTTTTTTTCTACTAACTGATATGTGGCATTAAAATTCATGTAAAGTGGGAATATTTGAAAGTAAAGAAAGTACAGTACTGAAGTGATACCATGAAAAAAGTGAGTCTCTTCTACATGCACAAAAAAATGGGCAGCAAGAATAAATGACTGATTTAATTACTTTATAAGTAGTCTTAAAATTTTTTTGGCTAAAACTTGGTAGAGAAATTATCCTATGGCCGTTTTTGAGGCACATGGATTTGTATTAATGTCTCTCACTGCAGTTTTTCCTGACTGTCTTTGGACAAGGCTGTAGGAGGCTGCTCTGTACGAGCAACCCCTACACAATCTTTTTTTCTGGGGTATCAAGGAAGTTTTGGGTCAGTGTGGGAGCTCTACCAGTGACCTTCTCAGGATGGCTGGGGACTGCCCAGCGCTCTGCGTGTGAGTGGGATGCAAACCTTGTGTTATTTCTTTCAGATCAGTAGTCCAGGATATTGTTCACATCAAAGCCAGGTCCTTGTTTGAACCCCTAAACCCCATCAAATTGGAATTCACTCTTAAACACCCAGAAAGTGCAGGAATTTTGAGTTGTTATACTTTATTGCAAGCTCTGCTTGCTGGAAGGAATTTGTGTAACTCTGTTGTAGCCCCTTCGTTTTCTATGTGGAGATCAGGTGAGAAGGTCATTGATATGTGACACCGTCGGCATCAAGAAAATGACAGTGGAGTCATCGTTGCTTTTAGGATCAAAAATAAGGCATTTCTGGAATGTATGAAAATCGGGGGGTTTTGTCTGCTGGAGAGAAAAGAGGATTTGGGAAGTGTGGAATAGAGCTCTATGCAAGGGTTTTAATGCGGATTAGAACACCAAAGCGTTTTGGCACATTTGGGGCTGTGCCAGAACATCGCTGGGATGAGGCCAGATGAAAAACCTGGATGTGCAGAGTCTCTTCCCAGCACCCCTGGTTTGACGGTGTTTAGGTTGCTGGATTAGTTCCAGCTTTGGGGCAAGCTGATATTCCCACGTTCTGGTGTGAGGACCTGGAACACGTGGGTTTTCTAGCTTACACGTTTAAGAGACTCAGGAGATTTTCTGAAGCTTTCCTGAACTCCACTTTTGAACCTAATGAAGCTCTTTTGTGGAATTTAGAGTCAAGTGGAAAGTGCAAAAACTGGATTGTGATCAAGGAAATGCAACAAACACATGAACTGGGAGGTAAGGGGTAAGGTGCCTCCTGTGACTTGTGAGATCCAAAACAGCACCGAGGATATTCTCTCTCCTGTTCTAAGAAACCAGATCCAAGTGGTTTCTTTGCTCTGTTCCCTTTGTAAAGTAGCTATGAGGAAAATTACAGATAAGTCTCAGCCAGAAAATCCATCTGGTATGAGAAGAAGGGGCCAAAGCACAGCTCTTTGAACACTCAAGGCTGCCTTCTGTCTTGACTAAAGTGTCTCCTGCCCAGTGGTGGGGTCTCCCATTCCCTTTGACTCTTCTCATCGGTTTTATTATGCATGTGGGTAGTGAAGGTGTTGTAGTAAAACCTGCCTTCAAATTTTGAAGGATTCAGCGCAATGTTTCCTGCCCTTGCAGATGTGTCCTGCTCACTTCCCTCCCCAAGGTTCTCTGGCTGGGATCAGGTTGTGTGAGGGATCATTGGTACCAAAGTCTGGGGGGACTCCTTGGCAGGCCTGTTCTTACAGCTGGTGCTTTCATCCACAGTTGGTTC
Source organism: Pardalotus punctatus (assembly GCA_013400915.1). Taxonomy (NCBI): domain Eukaryota; kingdom Metazoa; phylum Chordata; class Aves; order Passeriformes; family Pardalotidae; genus Pardalotus; species Pardalotus punctatus. Next base: position 50,517 of record VZTX01008277.1, on the reverse strand, counting down.
CAAATATTTTCCCCAAAAAAAATTTAATAGTTGCTTTGGTTCACAATTTTCAACCAAAGTTAGGACATAAAAAAGCAGGGGATTTTGCTGAGTTTTGTGTTCAAACTGTTAAAAAAAAAAAGTTACTTCGAGTGGAGAGATTGTTTTGGAACTCTAAAGCTGAAGGGTTTCTTGCTTGGTAGAAGATAATTTTCAGTTTGTGTGCATTTATTTAAAGACAAGTTCCCACTTGCAATGTCTGCATGTCCTTTTTTCTGAACAAAGCAGGATATGGCTGAGCTATTGCCCACCTCTAGCCTGTGGCTTCAGCTGAAATACTGGCAGGGCTAGAGCAGAGCAAGCAGAGAGGGAGCTGATCCCTTCTGGGACATGGTCAACTTGGGGGTCTCCTGCAGCCTCTCCAGCCCTTTCCCTGCCAGCTGAAAGGGGAGCTCCGTACTTGGGATGACAGCAATGTAGTGCTCCAGGTGGAAATGTAAAAGTGACTTTTTTCCCAAGCCCACATGCTGCAGTGGCAGTCACCTCTAATTAAATAGTTACAAGGAGTTGCTTTCAGGCAGTTTCAGGGCAGCAAGAAAAAGCCTTGTTCAAAGGTAGGATTAGGCACAGCTGCAACAACATCTCCCTGAGGGCATCTAATGTGCATGGAGCAGAAGTTTGGGGATGTGTCTGCAGAGGTCCAAACCTCTCCTTTAGCTTTGCTGTGACCCAGCTGGGAAGGAGATTATTGCAATTCCTACATGGCCACGAATGCATGCACAAGTTGCAGTAGGATCATCTCCATGACTTGTCTTCTGTTACTCTCTTTCTTCTGCTTTGCAGAGCAAAGATCTTGCACTGGTGTCACCCAGAAGTCGGTGATAATTATTCTCCAAAAGGTCTTTTTGCTGTGTAGCTGATGGAATCAGGGCTGCCAAGGCAGTTGTGTGTTGGACAGCCCACACCTACCCTTGGGAAGGGAGAGAACAGGGTTTGTTCAGTGTGGAGATGAGAAGCTTCAGGGCGACCCAGGTGCAGCCTTTCAGTACCTGAAGGATGCCCGTAAGAAAGGTGGGCAGAGACATCTGCAGGGGCCTGGAGTGACAGGATGAGAGGAATGGCTTTACAGGGACAAAGAGCAAGTTTAGATCGATATTAGCAAGAAATCCTTGGCTGTGAAACCCTGGCACAGGGTGCCCAGAGAAGCTGTGGCTGCCCCTGGATCCCTGGAAGTGTCCAAGGCTGGATTGGACAGGGCTTGGAGCAGCCTTGGATTGTGGAAGTTGTCCCTGCCTGTGGCAGGGGTGGAATGGAAGATCTTTATGGTCCCTTTCAACCCAAACCATTCCAGGATTATGTGATATAGATGGCACCAGCTGTAGGAAATGCAGCTGGAATCTGCAATGCTGGCCTCAATCTGAGCCTGTCCATCTGTAACCGAGTAGAATCATAGACTCCCAGAATGGTTTGGGTTAGAAGGGACCTTGAAGCTCATCTTGTTTCAACCCCTCTGCTGTACACAGGAACATCTTCCACTATCCCAGGTTGCTCAAAACCCCATCCAGCCTGGCCCTGAACACTTCCAGAGATGGGACAGCCCCAGCTTCTCTGGGATGCCTGCTTCATCACCTCACCAGGAGGAGGAACTGGTGTTTCTGGCAACAGGAGATGCCAAGTTACCTGTACTGGGTGCTGTAACTGAGACTCCGTGTGGGTGTTTATGCACAGACCGTGAACCCAGTGTTTCCCTCAGCAGCGGGATGCACGGAGCTCCAGCAGCTTCTCCTTGGGCCCAGACCCAGCTCCAGGCAGGGTCCCAGCTCTCGCAGGGCTCCGGCGTGGCCGTGCAGCTGCGGCAGTGGCCGACGGCAGCGAGGTGCGAAGGCATCTCGGGGTGCTGCCGGCCCTGCCCAGCTCCACGCGCTGAGTCCCTCCTGTGACAGCTCTGCTCGCCCCCTGCAGCGACAGCAGGTCCTGCTTGAAACCATTTCAGAGCCACAGATGACACAGAGAATCAGGCATCTGACATTTGCAGGGAGATTGGAATGATTCACTGTTCTGCGAGACACGCTGCTCGGGGAGACCCCCACTGCTGTTGCTGTTTGTGCTGAGAACTTTCTTTGTTTTTTCTGTCCTAAATGCTGTGGAATAATGTATTCTTTTGGCAGATTGATTATAGCTTGAAAAATATCTCCTTGGCCTTTTTGGTGAGGTGCCCTTGGTCTGAAAACGTGCCTGGGATTTGGGTAATGGCTGTAATGGCTGTTTTGCTAACTCTGTGCTAACAGAGGAGTGATCTGAAGGCAGTGTCTGTCTAAAGGAGATGGTGGATTGAGCAGCCAGAGTGAGCCAGAAAGGGGCAGGAGATAAAAAGTCATCCCTTACATAGTGCCTGTGGTTGTCCCTCGTGTCCCTGGTCCACGGCACATCCCTGTCCCCAGGGCCACCTCCCTTGCCTTCTCCCCTCTGGCCTCGGGCTGGAGGCAGCAGCGATGCTGGGTCGTGCCTGGCTGGCAGGTCTCAGGAGAGAGCTGTCTGAGCAGATGAAAGAGGCACAGGACTTCTACTTACATATTTCCACATTTATTTATTGTTTTTTGCAGAGGGGGCACGGAGCTGGTGTTGGAGGATGAGGATCTGGAGGGGTTGTTAGGTCCTTGTAAAGGAAGGTGACCTGGGTAAGGTTTGCAGTGTGCCAACAAAACCCATGTGCTTGAACTCTCTGGGAAGCATCAGTAGCTGGTCTCTCTCCTCTAGTTATTTTAATTAAGCTAACGAGCAGTTAACCTCATTTTGGGTGCTGTGCATCCCCTTTTAATGCCCATGGATCTCACCAGGCCCAGAGCACACACCGAAGGCTGGGAAGGTGATGTTACTCCAAGCTCTGAACTATCTCCACAATGCCAAGGAGACAATTTTGCCCAGTAAATGCTACTTTTCCTCCTCTTCAGAAATCCAGTGGATTCAACAACAAACATGTTACCACAATGGATGTGGAGGCCATGCCACAAGAACCTAAGTGCTGTGAAATACCAGTGAATAACTTGAGAAAGCAAGAGCTAATGTTGTAATCACTGGGAAGAACCAAAAAATTGCAACCCATTGAGTTGTTTTTCATTTGATTTGGTGCCTTCCATTGCATTCCCTGGCCATGCTTCATTTCAAGGAAAAAGGTTTTATTAACATTGGACTGGGACCATTGTCTGTTTGGAGAAGGGACTGGGGACAGGATCAGAGATGGTAATTCCTTTTACTAAATTTCATCCCAGGAGCTCTTCACACAAGAGAAACAAAACCGAAGAGTGAAAATACTTTTTGTTCTGCGTTATTTTGGTTTTGCGCTTTTGGTTGTTTTTTATTTGGTGTTTTTAACAGAAGGAACATCAGTTATGATTAAAACCCCCGATTTCAATATCTACATCATTGAAATTAAGGTATATAAGGAAGTAGAGAATCATGAGGTGCCACAGAGCTGCTCTACCCAAGTGCAGGGCTTTGCTTGTCTCAAGCTCTGTGTAAGAAGAAATTGAGGTTTTCCACGGGGCTGGCAGTCGCTGTCCTGCCTCTGCAGCCTGTGGCTCTCCCAGGACAGAGGCCCCTGCACATTCCCTCAGGAATCTCTGTGCCTGCTGGAGTGGCACTTTTTGCAGTTGCAAACCACACTGGGTTTAAAAGCAAAACTTGTACGGTATCAGGTTTTTAAGAACAGGGCTAATTTAAAAAAAGACAGAGTTTCTTTAAGGTTTCTTTAACCCCATTAACACAGCTGTTAAGAACATAACCACCAGACTGTGTTTATTTTTTGTGGGAATTCTTGGCAATCACTCAGGGGATGCTATTTCCCCCACTTATTTGCTTCTCCCTCCACTAGAGGCAGAAATTCAGCTTTTGCTCTGTTGAAGAGTCGGAGAGCTGCCATCAGGGCTCTGTGCCCAAGTCATAGGGGAGCAAAAACTATCTGGTTGCTTTGTGATAAGATGCCCAAATCAGGTGGTCCTGAACCTTTCAAAGGCTGCTTCTTCATGACTGAATGGACAGGTTTGGTTTTCAGGATCTGAGGACTGAGGTGCCTGACTGATCTGGCTTTTTATTGTGTAATGTACAGTTATCACAGAATGGATTGGGTTGGAAGGGACATCAAAGCCCATCCAGTGCCACCCCTGCCATGGCAGGGACACCTCCCGTTGTCTCAGGCTGCTCCAAACCCTGTCCAGCCTGGCCTTGGGCACATCCAGGGGCAGCCACATCTTCTCTGGGCATCCTGGGCCAGGGCCTCACCACCCTCCCAGGGAAGGATTTCTCTCAATATCTAATCTAAATCTGTCCTGTACGTGTGTCCACCTCTTCAATTGTGGCCCAAAATATTTGTGCTAACAGTAATGTGAACTCCTCTCCCCAATTTCCTGCTAAGTCAAATGAGAGCTTGTTGGGTCTCTTGCTGAACTTCTAACAGGTGCTCACATGAATCTCAGCTGACTGGAAGCCACGTCAAACCCTTCCATCTGTCGCTGGGAGTAGAACAGAACATGCCAAGAAAGTAAAAAAGAATAACTCTTAATCAATAAAAATCTTTTCAGTGATTTTTCTATATCTAGAAGTTAATTTTCAAATTATCTTAATGTTCTCCTTCACCTTGATAACCTCATCTTTCACCAGTTTTGACTCCAGTCACTGTGCAAACCAGACTTGAAAGCACAAACATTTATTCAGTTTTCTTCTCCTTTTTAAAAGAATTTTATATTGGATGAAGAGTGACTTTGTCTTGTAAACTTGTTATTTTTTTCCATCAAAGTGTTTCTTGTGTTTTTTTACATGGAAAATGACCATATTTCTGAAATTTAATGCACAGTGTTAGCTTAGTAAGAGGAAAGAGCCTAATCTAAAAATGGGTCATTGAAAATAAACACTAAAAATATTGAATATTCTTACATTTTTGTCAGCTGAAGACAATTGTTGTTAAGAATCGGGTTAAATATGGTCTAATATTGGTAAGTTATTTTCTGTTAGCTTTTCTGATATCAAAGAAGGTGAAACCTTACAAAATGTGATAGAAATACTTTTATTATTATAATTTAAGATCAATCCTTGGAGTAAGTGTGGGAGGGAAATGAGCTTAATCATCACATCAAGTAAATCTAATCTTCAGAACCCCATGTAACTAAAGATGAAATTATTTTATGTATTCTTGAGATAGCTGTCTAATACTCAAACTGTTCACATTGTCCCTTGCTTGGAGAAGGAATAGTGCTCTGGGAAAGGTGGGTTCTGCACTGCTTCCCCTTCCTAATCCAGTGTTGAGGATGTTTTGCACCATGTGCCACTGTCCTCGTTCCCACTGTGGGTTTAGGAATGCTCTCCAAGGTTGGGCTCAGCTGTCTACTGCAGTTCAGCAATTGAAGAATTTTGGGAAATGAAAGCCTTTTAACCTTTTTGCAGCAGTGATGCGAGTTAATGGTGCTGTTATCACCGTGTAGTGACACAACTGCAGGGAAGCAGGTTGTCCATCAGCCCCTGTGTCCTGCAGGGGTGATGGCTCATGGAATCGCAGCCCAACGAGCAGTCTCGAGACCCCTAAAAGGGCCAGCCAATTAATTCATTCCATCCCTGAAGGTCAGGAGAAAGATGAGTAAACCAGTGCTGTTTACAGCTGATAATCTTGTAAATAAAAATGGAATATGTTAATTTTAAGCATTAGCCACACCTTCACCCACACTGTTGGGGTTGGGATTGGGATTATCAACTCTGCATCGCGCTGACACCTTGAACTTGTGACTTGTAAGAATTAGGCCCTTTTCCTTCTTTAAGTCTGCTATTACTGAATCTTTCACGCACATCCCATGCTATTCTCCCCTCCTCCTGATATTCCTCTCGCTATCTTGCCACGTTTCCCGCTCGCTGTTTCGTTAGCGGTGGCGTTCCTACGGCTCACGTTTTATGTCCACGCAGTTCTAGCGTTCCCTTACCATATGGTCATCCTGATGTTACCATTTGCCTCAATCATCCTTTTTGTAGCTGCTTGAACATCTTAATTGATCTCCTGAGCTATGTTAAAGATTTATAACAGACGTCGGTGTAATTCATTTCACGAGCACGTAACTGCGCCTTTCCGTCTGATTGGACGTCCACACCTCTCCCTCATAAAAATGTTCACAAAGCACGGCCTTGTGTCTCTGTGGTAAAATAATGGTTGTCTTGAAGGATATTAGAAACCTTGTACCACTCTACCCCAGCCAAAAGGATAAGCTGTGGCCTCTCAGTTGGTGCTAATAAGGTGTTCTCTGCTCTCTCTTAAAAAACACCTCAAACTGGAGAACTTTTCCTTTCTTTGCTAGTAGTGGAGATGGTGAAACTTTTTTTTTTTTTGAGTAAGATTCAAAGCCATGTGTTGATAATATTGTTAAGCTTAAATGCATATATCAGAGTGGTGATGGTGCCAGGAACTGCTTTTGGCCAGGCCTGTGTTTCTTAGTATATGCGGCAGAGGCATGTGCAATTAATGATGTTGGCAAAAGGAGCACTGTAGGAAGAGCACACGAAATGAGAGGTTTGATGGTTTCTGCAAAGTACTGTGCCCATCTTTTCATGCAGAAAATGAGTAAACCATTACTCTACATATGATTGGAGCAGAACAGAGCACTTTTTGATGGGGTTTGTCAGAGAGCATTCAGGAGAAGCTGTATATTAGAAGATAAATTTTATCACCCAGTTAAGAAAATATGTCTAAGGGTAGATAGGAAAAAGATAGGGCACATCCTTTGTGCCATTAGAGGGGTGGATTTTTGAGTGTAAATGAAAGCCAAGTCTGTCTGATGAAGAATTTTCATCAGGATATCCAACTACAGTGTAATTGTTGGAAATTATCTTTGGCTAGAGATTTTTCTCGGGAATTTTTCTCAGCCTTTGTGACTTCCTTTCTCATGTGACAGCAAGTGAGCTAAAACTTTCTTATTTTCCTTCAGCTTTAGTTTTGATTAGAAGGTGTCAATCTAATACCAGATTTTGCACTTCTTTGGTAAAACGTCTGTGTAACAGTTCCTGGTCAGACTTTAACTGTGCACTGACCAAACACTCAGCAAAGCAAGCTGGGTGCAGAATTTGTCTTGCAAAATTTTCAGGAAAATTTTTAGCGGATGTATGCAACCCATTTATTTCACTATCACTTTGCTTGCTAAGAGCCTTCCCATCTTTCAGTCCCTTCTCTTTGTGGTAGTGACCTATTTGAACACTACTCTGTGTCCATGCAGTAGTTGGTGTTCATGTTTTTGTTTTTTTTTCCTGGTCTCTGATGTCACCAATCTCTCAGCTGTAGTTTTCTAGCAGTAGTTTCTTTCTCATCAGTGGTATCTGTTCTAGGCTGAACCACTTCTCATCTCAAATATGTGGCATTTCGTTTTGGAAACTGAGGTCCTTTTAGTGGGGAAGTCGAAGTACTCCAAAGCTTTGTGTGACACGTGAGATTGGGATGAAGCACCAAGCTGTGTTTCAATTCTCTTCCCTGTAAAAAGAAATAAAACACTACACATCAAAGGAATAACATTAAAATATTAAGTTAAACGTGGTTCTAAAGTCAGCAACCATTAATTAATCTTCTAACATATTTCAATAATCTTAAAAGCTGTATGAAGTTTGGAGCTTTTTTAATTTTTTCCTAAGAAATGGATTGAGACTTAGACCTCCCTGTAGCATGGCCATAGTTCATGGACAAGGGTGCAATGAACCTTCCATGGGTGGAAGAATCACTTTTTTTTGAGCAATACCGAGTAACTTATGACTTATTTTTGAGATACATGTTGCTATTTTTTCACAAATTCAAAATACTTCAATTTTTTGATGTTTGGGGAGCTTAAAAGCAAAAGTGACAATGTCATTTAATAAGAGCAGATCTTTCTTAATTGCATGAGAGTCAAGATATTACTTCTGATTCTTCAGTGCTCCTCCTCATCTCCCCAGAACATTCACTCTCCAAATAACTTTCTGTAACATGTGGCCCTTCCTTTGGGGACAGAAATAGTGAATTTATTGCCTGGGTAGTTATATAGGAAAGGTCCAACTTTAACCCAAGGAAGGTGTTTTGTAGTTGACTGAAGTCTTTATAAATAGTCTTCTATTCTGCTTGGAAAATACTGGAGAAAGATCTTCCCAGTTTTTGTGTCAAATAAACCCCATGAAGAAAATATGAAAAAAAAAAAAAAAAAAAAAAAAAAAAA
>VZTX01008277.1:0-42316 GCA_013400915.1 Pardalotus punctatus | reverse complement strand
AAAAAAAAGAACAAACAAAAAGACTCCAAACTTGAAGAGTGCCATTAAAATCACAGAAGAAAGCAAGCAATAAATGTGTGTGTTCACCTTGGCAGTAAAGTTTGATTATGTTGTGCTGTCCATGGCTTCTGCCTCCTCCAAGGAAGCTGCATGTGGGACTGGCAGCTGAGCGCGGGTACTCGGAGACAGAGCGAGCCCTCGCACCAGGCCTGTGTTTGTACACAGCACTGGAACAGCTGGTTTGGATTTTAAAAATTCTGTTTTTATTAGAACTCTGACTCTTGTTTATCGTTATTGATTTTATTGGGTTATTATTGACTGACTGCACCCCATGGGCCTATTAGTGAAGTGCTAGTAAAGCATTAAAAGAAGACTTGGGCTTTTCTGTGCTTTGTACTTACAGCAATTGCTTTTATCGTGAATTTTAGTCAGCTGCCTAACTATGAACATGGGCAGTCTCACCCACCAGAGACTGAAAGGAGGACAAAAAAGCAAAGACTTTTCTATCTTTTCAATCTTAAGAAGAACAAAACAAAGTTTTGTGGTTATTTACTGTTTTGTTTGACTAATTTCAATTCTCAGGGAAATGTTTACATCTTTCTCATCTCCCTAAGACTTCTGGCTAATATTAGAAATAAACAAACACATCAGTCATACTCAAAAAATAATGATAAAAAGGATCTGCAATAACTTTTATATGCTATTTGATCTTCCTGGGTGGAAAAGGAAATTTATTTTCTTATTAATAAAAATGAAATGATACATGATACTCAGTTAAAGCCAGATCAGAGTTGGGTGATCTCTGACTGGTTGTACATCAAAGTCTAGAGGCCATTTTAATGAAATTTTAGGTACCATTGACTACTCTCTCCTAAGATAGTACTAAGAGAAGAGACATTGCAACATCCGGATGATTCTGCTGATCCAATCATCTTTCACCTTTCTCTTTGTAATTTTTCTGTTCCCTGCTCTGTAAGAAAAGGTAGGAAAATAGCATCTAGCATTGAATATACAGGGCTAAGCCATAGAAATGGTCACATGTCCATAGGCTTTCAAACTGCAGATTAAATAGATTTGCTGCTTTGTGTCTCAGAAATAATTCACCAAATTGATATTTGCATTTACTCACCTTTGCTCTGAACTTTGAGGATGGAAAGGATCACGACAGAAAAGAGGTGCTGAAAATCAGCTTGGAGTCTGAACTTTATGCCAGACAAAGACTTAGTTTAGGATTGTAAATACAAAGTAAGTTTGTTTTTTTCAAAATTATCTTAGTGCAGGTTCAGCTCACAAAGGAGGCTCTTGGCCATTTCTGGCCAATCCAGTGTGTGAATGTACCGCTAAATTCAGGCAGTGCCCTGGGAACTTCGTGCAGATATAAACACATTTTATTTTAAAAGCCATCTAGTTTTTCTTGGAGTTCCATGATGGGTGCAGCAGACAGCAGCCAGGCATCACCAGTTACTGTTTAATTTGCTGGTACAATCAAAGAGCGAGATGCTCTCACAATTGACTGTGCCCACAATTTTGTGCTTGACTGCAGGTGCAAAATCGAGGAGCCAAAATCAGAGCACAACTTGATGATTGCTTAAAAATTTGGTCCATTCCTGTTCAAAAATCTTTAAAGAATCACTGTCATGTAAAATATTTTTTTTTTTTTTTTTTTTCCCCCCAGAATTCATGTTGTTCGCCAAAATTTACTCTCTGGAATAAATAATCCACCTGTGAGAAGATACAATATTTATACTGTAATATTGAATGGAAATAAAATATTATAGTGCTGTAAATAAGGTGTTTTTATAGCCTTTATCTAGCTCCCCTCTCCAAAATAAATTAATTAATTGTTCCACTTGTCCCAGATAAATTAGTGTTTGGACTGTTCTTTTTCCTCTTTTAAAGCTTTTTTTAATATAATATACAGATAGTATTAAAAAAATTCTGTAATGTAAACAAATATTTAAAGTTATTTTTATAATAATCACCCCAGAAAGCTACAGATATTATGCAGATCTAATGTTGTAGTTTTTTATCTGACAAAATGCACATATTAACAAGAGTTTTGATGATGCTTAGGCAGAAGTATTAATCTGTGCTATTCAGTAGCAGCAACGTTGCATGTAGACTTGTGTGAAATACAAAACTCCTAAACTTTATCAAAAATCAGCAATATATTTGGCTAAATTCAGCAAAACCATACCTCTGTGTTAGCCAAGCAATGCAACTCAGGGACTGCTTCCTTATATGTGATTGAAGTGCTTAATATCATTATTATTATATGAATGTCAAATGTTCTAACCACAGATCAAATGGTACAATTGGGGTTTATGCGAGCTAATTAATTATTTCTGGATAGTAGTAAGTTGGATTTCCCAACTAGTCTACTTCAGAAAATTAGTCAATATTCAGAGAAATGCTTTCACTTCTATAAAATTAGATGAAGCACAATACATTTCTCTAGCAATATTTGCTTTCATTACTGTAGCAGTGACCAATTTGTTGATCTACCACTCTTCATTTGTATGCAATTCACAACCCCTGCTTTATGCTGAGGGACATCTCTGCCTGTGCTGGTGAAAGATTGACCAGGGATGGCTGGGGCAGTGAATTCCTCTGTGCTGTGCTCGGTATCACAATGGGATGATGTGGGACAACATTTGGTGTGAATCAAAACCAGAAATGAAATGGCGTTTGTATGTTTGGTTTGTGCTTTGTTTTGTTTTTGAGTCGTAATCCCAAAAATATTGGGTTTTATTTTTTCCTCAATTTAGGGGTTTATTTTGTAGAAAGCGTGGTATTTCCCTATCCAAATGCTCCTGTCTGTCAAAAGGTAGTCTGGATCTGTGCATTGATGGTTCTCAGAAATGTGTGGGAGTGAACATCGGAGTTTGTAGGACATGACCAGTGAAAGGAAGCATCGGCAAGGACCCTTCAACCTCCATTGTTTCCACATGCACGACTTTCCCAGAGCCCAGTGTTCTTAATCCCTGCTCTTCTGCAGGTACCTGAGTTAAAGTGGAGCTCCTGGGAGTCGTGCTACTCCTTTTATACTGTTCCTAACTTTTTCCTCTGCTCCTCCTGCACACTCTTCAAGTAATGCTGAAATTTTTAGTGGACAGTGCGAGTCTGTTTTAATTGCTGTTCCTCATCAAAGAATAAACAAACAACCCTACAGGAAAGGTGCGGGGGAATTTTTTTTGTATTTTCTACATTTTTTTTTTTTCCCCAAAGTCTTTTTTCTTCCCTTCCTCCATATCATCACGTTTCCTTTACCTCTTCTCCACCCCATTTCCTTTTCCCAGTACTTCCCTCTCTTCAGTTGTTTTATCCCTGTCCCTTTATTAATTCCTCTTCCTCGCATTATTTTTCTACTCACTCCTCTATAGTCCTTGCCAGTTTTTAACAGTCCATGATTTCAGATGGAAAATCTGTCGCCAGAGCCCCTCCTCCACTAACATTAATGGCCACTCTCGAAAGCCTGCCCTGCCCTCCGTCATCTAATTTCAGACACTGAGGGGGCAGACGAAACAGATGGTTGGCACAGGGCTGGATGATTCACTGCTTGAAATCATGGTGCAACATTGCTGAAATTGGTGAGGGAGAAGGAGGTCTGACATTTGACAGAGCCGTGTAAAAATTGCCTGATCCAGGCAAAGTTCAGACTAATCACTTGACTGTTATTTTCCAGATGTACTGATCATATGACTGTAATTGTAAAGATTATATTGACAGTGCACTGTTTCCCAAACATGCTGCACTCATTCTTAACAAAATGATTCTCCCTCGGGATGCTCAGGTCAGGCTGCTGTGGGGAATTGTGTGTTGTCATTTATTCATCCTTGAATTTTCTTTATTTTTTTTTTTTCTGGAGTCAGTTCATTCATCTATTTCCCTATCACAGAAAGCTGTAGGTTTTCAGGGGCACAGTCAATAAAACTGGACAATATATTTGAACACCTCCTTTCAGGCAGGTTTCTTCAGCAACTGGCCTGAAATGACAGGATTTAAATATGAAAAATAACAAAGGATCAGAAATAAGTAAGGAAAACTGTGGGGCACCAACTTTTCAGTGTGTACGTGATGCAAGTTAAATGGATAACTGTATCCATAGAAATACGTGTGTATAAAGATTATAAGACCCTGGTATAATTGGGGCAACTATAAGACCCTATAGATTGTTCGGATAATGTTTAAAATTGTGGAAATATCCCCAGCATCAAAATTTCATTGATTCTTCTTTAGTAGCTGCCAGTCCAATGGCTTTGGACTGAGCCCCGTTGAAGCAGAGCAGTAAATTTCATGTAAAACCTTTTAATCAGCGAAGGGACAAAGATCTTGAACACAGCGGTGAAAATATCTGTAACCACAAAAAAACCTTAGCTCTTAGCTGCATGACTTGAAAAATGGCTTGGGGGACGGAAAGGAAAAAGAAAGGATGAATTTTAGATGAGCAGTTAAATTTTGGGAGCTCCTGAGAAATTCCAAACCCTTGCTCAGCCCTGATATCATTTGAAATGTCTAAGCATCGAGCTCACTGAAGTTGCTTATAATTAGTCTTGCTAATTTTTATGAATTTCGGGGAGAGCTTCCCAAATGTTCTCAGCCTTCTGCTGCTCCTATTGCTCTAAGCACGGCTGCGAATCTCGCTACTTATTTAGATGTCAAAGTGGTAACTGAAATATCCTTAAATGTCAATGCGGTTTCTGTTTAACACCCTTGAAAATTGGGCCTTTGTTCACTAAAACTGGTGCCGAAGAAGGAAGAGAAGAGGTGGAAGAACTTAGTTTGTGGTTTTCAGTTACTCAACTGCTTTGATTCTGTGGGTGAAAGTTCCAGCCCTGGTTGTTACAAGTAAGGTTGTTAAAGAATGGACAAAACCCTAGATCACCTCCTACATTTTCCCACCTGAAAGGCTGGTTCTACTTTCTCAGATAAAATTAGCACCTGGAGAGTTTCAAACACGAAGGATGTATTTCCCAAGGGGGTTCAGATGGCTCAAACTCCTCAAGACAGAGCAGGTCTGAAAACATAATGAGCTGCAAAGAATGAAGATAACTAAAAGTATATAACCTTAAAGCAAAAGTTGGGAGCAGATGTGGGAATCTCCAAACAGAAACGCAGGAACAGGGTGAAGACTTTAAATAAATTGTTGATAAAAACCTTGTGGGATGATAACTTCCAGGAAATAAGGATGATGGAGCTTTCATTTTGCTCATGGACCAGGGGATCTTTTCCTCTGGTAGCAATAATAGTTAGGAAAAACTAATTAGGAGAAACCTGGAAGAACAGACAGAATGTGACTGTGGGAATCCCTGCAGATGCCAAACCTCATCAGAAGTACCCAGTACTTTTAAAAATATCTTGCCTTTTCTTGGGTGCTTTTGTGTGTAGACAAAAGTCCAAGTCTGTGCTGCCAGTTGAGAAAATGCTGGTCTTGATCTTTTAATAAAGAGTTTTAGAAATGAATGCCTTAATACTTATTTTCAAACTGAAAGCTGCATCTTCTGAGTTTATAAAACTTCGTTTGGTGTTTTGTTTTGTTTGGGATTTTGTTTCTTTGAGTTCTTTTTAGTCTACATTTGTAGTTGAGATTTTTCTGCCAAACTGGTAGCTGGATTCTGTTCCAGATAGAGAAACCTCACATGATTTAGGTGTTTAAAATCATTCTCTAACAGTGAGATCTATTGAACATGATAAATGAAGGTGGAAAAGCATTTCAGACCCACCTGAGCCAGGCACTGCTTTTAACCTTCTGAATTTCTTTGTGCACTGTATCAACTCTGACTTTTTTGACCATGGTGAACACGGATGAGAGCATGCAGACAGCAAATATCAGTGCCTTCAGCTGGAGCTGGTATTTTCATTCTGTGTCTCAATTCTGAGTGTTTTCTCTTCTCACTGGATTAAAAAAAAATGGACCCTTGGCAACAGGGAGAATTAATATCCTGGGGACCAGGAGTGTGAGGACCTGCCCCAGGACAGGGACCAATTTCAGCACCTTGTTAGAAATTTCTTCTTTTAATTTAATTCTTTTTGGCTTGAAAATATCTTTGGAATGAAGGTAATTGAAGTTGTAGGGTTGTAATAACAAGCCCCAAATTCTCATTATTTAGTGTAATTGATGGAAAAGCCTGAGAAGTCGAAAAGGAAAATATTGACTTTCATGCATTTAAGTTTTATTTATGTGACGCAGGTCCAAAATCACCAAAATAACTCATGACACTTTATATATAAATGTGTCTATGTGTATAAGTTGAGTAATTTTAAAAAAAGTAAGTTTTGTAGTTTCCCAAAAAGGAGCCCTCTCACATTTTATGGAAAAACTGCGGAGACATTTTTGTCCTGTCCCACTATTCCCAAACTTCCAAGGCCAGGTAGGACTTTACATGAAACATAACTTAGGAATTTTTATCTCTCAGTGAATTCTGGGAACCTCTCCTCTCTGCAGCTACTGAATTTGAGAAATATAGGGAGATTTTCCTCTTCCCAGCCTGTGCCTTTTGGAGTGGGGTTCTGAAAAAACACTGCTAATTTCACAGTCTCAGCAAAAAAGTCCAAAAAAACAACAAAAAAAACAACCCCAAAAAACAGAGGGAAAGAAGACAAATGGCAAGTTTGGATGAGAGAAACTGATACAATTTGGCTTGGCAACATTTAGCTGAGAATTTATGAAAGTCTGGTTTACTTTCTAGGAATAATCATAACTGACTTATAATTTTTAAATACTTTTTTCAGGATATTGCCTGTACTTTCACTTTTATGACTTGAAGAATAGGTATATTTATCATTATAGGCAAATATTAATACAAGTTTGGTTATTTTCAAGCCTTTAAAATTAACTGTCAAGAAGTTAACTGCATTAAAAAAATGCCCCTTTTTGCTGGGATTTGTGCTTATACAGAGAATTTTGCTGTATTCTGAGGTATATAACTATTTTAATACAATTAGTCTTTTAATAACACATTACATAACTTTCTATTCCTGAAAATGTATATTAAGGGATAGATTATGGGAATGTATCACTTACAGGAGTTGGCACATACAACTGAAGTTCTTGATCATGAAAATGGGTGTTAGATCTGAATTTCTGAATGATTTTTAAACAAGAATATTTTTAAGAGAAGATCCAGAACTTGCAGAAATTGTGCATTGCAAGTAACTGCTCTGATTAACCACAAAGTTTGGGTTGAACACCCCTTCGTCAAAGAGAAAAATAAATATCATTTGGAGGATGTTTTTGTTTCACTAGAAATTCTTCTTATCTCTAGAAATCCTCTATGTGGTGGTCCTTCCTCTGGAATTTGTATAAGATAATCATAGCTCATTAGGAAAGACAGGGCTTGGTATTTCTCTCTTATGCCTGGGCATTTACTTTAAAAAGTAGTAATCATGCAAATGCAGTGAAAGCAGAGAAAAGAGGGAGAAGGGGGGGAAAATTGGATCACGTTTGGATAGTGAAAATAGTGAGTGTCCTGGATGGACTCTTTATGGCTTGATATTTAGTGGCTTTTTGCCCAATTAATTTTGGGCAGCTTCATGAACTGGATCACTTGTTACCAAAGTTATTCATGAGTTTTGGTGTTTGGTTAAAGATTGAAACTGGCTTCAGTGCCAGTAGAAGTTGAATATAGGAAAGATAATGAAGGGAGCTATAACTATAGCCTGGTTTTCTGAAAGGAAATCACAGAATCTCACAATAGTTTGGGTTGGAAGGATCCTTAAAGGGCATCGCATCCCAAACCCCTGCATGGTCAGGGACACCTTCCACCAGACCAGGTTGCTGCAGGGCTGTTTTCTCATTTCATGAGCTGTTCCTCAATATTTTATAGGATAAATGGGATAACTTCGTCCAGGTTCAGGCTTTGGTGATTGCACTGTGCAAAATGCCCATGGAAGTCTCACTGGGAAATACAGCACAGAATAGAATCATGGAATATCCTGAGTTGGAGGAGACCCACGAGGATCATCCAGTCCAGCTCCTGGCCCTGCACAGACCTCCCAACAATCCCAGCCTGTGCATCCCTGGGAGTGTTGCCCAAATTCTCCTGGAGCTCTGGCAGCCTCGGGGCCGTGCCCATTCCCTGGGGAGCCTGGGCAGTGCCCAGCACCCTCTGGGGGAAGAACCTTTCCCTGAGATCCAATCTAATCCCTCCATCCAGCACAGCTTCCTGCAGTTCAAAGAAAGCAATACAGTAGGATGAACTCACACTCTTTGTTTTTGGATTTACGTATTTCTTCCTATTTTTAAGTACAGTTTGGGATTGCTCATCCCATTCACTGCAGAAAAGCCAGGTTCAAAACTGGGCTCCAAATCCACAAAAAAGAAGTGCTGGGATTTCCACAGCAAGCCCAGAAATCTGTTTCACATCACCCAGCCAGGCAGGGCACTGTTGTCAGCTGTAAATGTGTTTTGTTTTTTTATCCTGTGTGGGCAGTGAATCAGCAAATGCTCCGGGAGTTCAGGGGGAAATGTCAGGTGCTGTTTCAACAGTTGGGCTTTCACAAGCCCCAGGGTGGTTCCTCAAGAGGGGACCCACCTCAGAATTAGGGACCCCATGGCAGTGTCAACACCCCCTTTCTGAATTGGGAAACCAATGCCTCCCAAAAATGTGCTGCCTATTTTGGTTAATTGATGCCTGACCACAAACTTCTTAATAAATAAGATCTGTCTGGAAAATATTATTCCCTGAAATCATGTCTGAATTACCCAAAAGTCAAATTAAGTAATTGAGAAAGCATCTGCTGTGTGGAAGGATGTTTGTTTGTTTGTCCTGTGTTTTGTGGTGTTTTTTTTTTTTTGGTTTACCAGGACAATCACTGGAGTATCTGTCTGGGAGAAGGTTTGTTTGCAGAACCACAGCTGAAATCTTGAGATGAGGGAGCATTACAAAGAAATGGCATGGCTTTCAAATGAGGGCTACAAATAGGTTTGCAACTTTCTTCTGTCTTTGTAAATTACCCAAGTGAGGCCAAATCACATTCCTAAAGACAGTCCCCTGGCATCCTTCAACAAACAGATTTTGCCCTGTGTATGAAATGTTTAGCTCAGTGCTTTATGAAGTAAAGGTCATCTGAGCAGAGATGTTGCGATAAAGGGCTGCCTGAAAGTGCTTCCTCCGAGCGTGAATAGCAGCAATATTGCCTTGAAAACTCTGGGCTAATTGATTAAACTTCCAACAAACTAATTTTAATTAGCCGTACTAGCTTAACTTTCTTCTTCCTTTTTATGATTCTAAGGGTTTATTAATGGTGTATGTACAGCCCCAGTTATTTATTACAAAAATTATTAAGGTATGAGAGAGAAATATTAATATCATACAAACTTTGACTGTTTTACATGAATGCTTTCTGCTAAAATGCACCTGCTTTCAGATGGGAGGTAAAAGAAAAATTACTTCTTCCATCGCTTTTTATCTTTGGTCCTTAACATTCATATATTTACACTCTAAAATTACTCCTAACTCTGATACCTCCCTTGGAGCTCTCAGGAAACAATCACTGCATGTATCAAAGGTACCTAATTTAGTCCCTCTTTACCTCCTATTTCTGGCTGTTTGTAACAGTTCAACCCTGTCCAACCTGACCTTGACATACTTGATAACTTTTCATATCTTGTTGAAGAGCAAGACCACTGGGTGCTTTGGATCTTTATGCAACAGCCCTGATTTCAAGTCTGTAATTATGGAATTAAGTAAAGACAGGCCTTTTGCCGCAGTACACACATAAAGGTGGATTTTGGCTATAAAATGTTCATGTAATGGCTGTGAAGGTGGTGTTTTTCCCATCTTTTGATGGAGGTATTAGTGTTTGAAGCTCCCATGAAAATCTAAGCTCAGTGTAAGAGCTCTAGAGAAGGGAAGTGGTGTGAAGTTACAACTGCTGCTCTGTAATTTCAGTGTAAGTGCAGTGTGGTTCTCTCATGGGGTTTAAAACCAGACCTGCAGCATGGTCTGCTCCCACCTCTGACGCTGAACTTGACAGTGGTCACAGAATCCTAGAATTACCTGGCTTGTAAGGAACCTTAAAGAACATCTAGTTCCAATCACATCATGAGCACGTGGTCCTACTTTTGGGTGTGTTTCTTCCCGTGATGGGAAAAGTGATTGGGGAAGTTGTTCTTTGTGTCTCCAATTTTAAAATGTTTTTATCTCCTGACAAAACACGTGGCAGCATCAGCACTCTGGGAGGTTTATGGTGACAGATCATGATTTAAGACTCTCCGTCATCCAGGCAAGGGGATGCATTTCAAAGGGTTTTAGGGTCTTGGTAGGAGCCAACGCTTTGTGTAGAGGTGAGAGAAGACAGAAGTGCTGCCCCTGCAGCAGGACAGCAGGGCTGGTGCTGGGGGAAGCCCTGGGGTGCCAGGCACCAGCTCTGTGAGCACCAAGTGCCTTGTGGAGGGACAAGGTGCCTGGGGCCAGCTGGTTGTCCATTCTGTGTAGTGGAAACTCTGGGCTTCTTCTGAGGATTCCAGACCTGCAAACTGCTGTTCCACAAAAGGAAAAGAGTGGGAGCAGTTCCTGGGCAGAGCTGAGCACCCCGTGCTGTGCTGAAGCCTCATCCCGGGGCTATGGCTGTCACCTGTCCATCCTTCCTGCATAAGGCAGTGCTGAGGTCAAACCAACCCATCATCTCTCTGCTTTGGGATTAACACGTGAGGGATGGGTGACAGGAGTGTGACGTCCCTTGGAGTGTCCCAGATGTGCTGTGTGGAGCAAGGACACCGGTGACGCCGCGCGCCAGGCGGTGCCGAGCGCTCGCGGGTGGTTCTGGTTGGTTTTGCTCCAGCCCATCTGGCTGGGAAGGAGGTGCTGTAAGGATCTGCTCCTTCCTCGAACAGGCTCTGGGGACCAGGCTGTCCTGCTGTCCCCACCTGTGCAGGGCTCTGCTGAGGGGCAGCTCACGGCATCCAGACGGACCCTCAGCACCGCACCGCTGCCACCGAGCTGGCACCAGGCTGCTGGCTCAGGTTGCCCACAGTACAGGCTGGAAGCTGTGGAAATGCTGCAGGGAATCTGAGTTAGAAACAGCAGAAAAAGAAGCCTATTCTGGGACTGTCATTTAATCTGAATTTCAAGGTGGTTGAAAGAAAAAAAAGGAGGGGGTGAGGAGGGAGGGAAGCCTCCAACACTGTCTCAGCTCTCCTGCGGGCAGCGGGAATGTCGCTATCAGGGCTGGAGATGTTCAAAAGCACTTTCCAAATGGGACAAAATAACCTCAGTGCCTCTTCCCCCTGCTTTGATTTCAAACATGTCCCCTAATGCTGCACTGGGGTAACAGCCAGTTTGTGTCATGAGAGCTGGGCTGAGGAAATATTTTGGTTAATGAGAACAGCCCCGTTCATTTAGGTGTTGCAAATTTGGGGCAAAGGCAGCAACTGTCCTTAAATTAGACGCTGTAATAGGTGTTGATTGTGCAATGTGGACTTGGAGCCTCAGTGTGTGAATGTTAAATTTATTACAGTACCCTCAGAGCTGGGGGCTCACTTGCCAAATAGGCTGATCCACTAATTCACTTCGCTTCGAGCTGCTCTCAGAACAAAACCAACTTTCAAACATTTTCCATTTGCAATTGTAATCAAAGGACAAGCAGTGATACAAGAAATGAAGCAATGTGGGTGAAGTAGAACAAAATCATTTAGTGGGCTACTGGAGTAACAATTTAAAATGTTTAAACATGCCAAAAAGAAGGAGGGGGAAGACCAGAATTCCACTTTCATGAACAATGTATCAGAAAACGAGTGAAAATATCAAGTGCTGGCTAGAAATCTAAGGTGAGGGTTTTCCATTTTATGTCTTTAAGGATTTAATGCATTTGAAAACTTGGCAAGCCGAGTTCCAGTGTTGGAAGCATGAACTGATATTGTACATGGTTCCCCAGTCCAAGGGAATATCTAGCTTGGATGGCACAGGGAATGAATGTCAGTTAAAACAGTGTTAATGATGTTAAAGAGAACTGATCAGGGATCAATAAATGTTCTTGGGAAAAAACACTGGGGTGGAGAAGAGATTTTATCTCCTGATGGCTCCTGTTATGGTGAGGACCGGGATTTTACAGGACTAGTGGAATTTGTGGTCTCTCTTCAAGCCCACATTTTTAAAAATGTTTTTTAATAAAGTCTGCAGAATGTTCCCAAACCAGCTTCTTTTTCTGTCTTCTCCTTAGTTCTTTTCTTCCCCTGCAAATGTCATAGGAAGCCCTGCAGCTCTCTTCTCCAGGCTCAATTAGTGCTTTCAGTTCCTATTAGGTTTTGGGATCCATCTGACCCTCCCTGCAGGGTTCCGGGCTCTCCGCAGCCCTCCTGGCCAGTGCCCTCCCACCAGCAGAACTCTGCTCCCTCCAGCCTCTCCCAGGCAAGCTGCCTCGAAGGCACGGATGGAGTCTCCTCTTGCTCTTAATCACTGTTGATTAAAGTAAATTAAAAACTACTTTTCTGTTTGATTTGTGAACACGTGCCTGCTGCCTTATGTCCTGCAGCCCACGGGTGCTGCAGGTGGCTTTGAATGAGATGTGGGAAGGGATGGGGGAATAGTCACCAGATCTTTTCCAGGTCAATATTATCACTTTCATTAATTTTTTTTCTTTAGTATTTTTTTGTTTGGTCATTTGGGTTTTGTTTGTTTTTTTTACCTGGGGCCAAATTTTCCAAACTGCAGTGCAGTCTCAAAAAATGAACCCCGATGAGGACAGAAGTAGAGTAAGGGAATAAAGCAGTTACAAATCCTGTCCCAGTGAGGCTGAGATGTCATGCTCTAATATTATCTGGAATTTGGGATGTGCATTTATCACCAGATATTTAAATTAAAGATCTTGGTCCACATTCACCTTGTTCCTCTCGAGCTGTGGGAAAGCTTTGTGTCTGTGTTTCATCAGCACAGGTGGTAAAACCTACCTGTGTGGCTTTTGTAAGGACAAGAAGAGGCTTTCCTGAGGGATTTCTGAGTCTTTTCTGACTAATTAAAAGCTGCAGAAACTCATTTAGAACTGATGATTACTTGGTTTGCTCTCAAGATTGTTTTGAGTTTTGTTTACAGGCCCAGGGTGCCCAGAGAAGCTGTGGCTGCCCCTGGATCCCTGAAAGTGTCCAAGGCCAGGCTGGACAGGATTTGGAGCAGCCTGGGATGGTGAAAGGTGTCCCTGCTATGGTAGGGGTGGGAATGGGATGGGCTTTAAGGTAATTTGCAGCCTAAACCATTCCATGATTGTTAATTTGAATTGGAGACCACAAAGTGGAAGGAGAAAGAAGTGGGTGAAAAAACAAATGTTGCCAAAATCTCCTTTAATCCTCCATGAATCTTTTCCCAGGAATTCTAGTCCAAAATGTGGCCGTAATTCCCTATTGTTGCTTGAAACAATTGGATGAATGTTTTACTGCCCAGGAGCTCTTCTTACCTGTGTAGCGTTGCTCATAAACCCTTTAAGCACCTTTTAACAAGGAGTTGTAGTTAATGGCCCTGAGCTGTACTTGGAGCCATCAGCTCTTCCCAGATGGTCATTAATCCTCAGATGCTC
Source organism: Pardalotus punctatus (assembly GCA_013400915.1). Classification (NCBI taxonomy): domain Eukaryota; kingdom Metazoa; phylum Chordata; class Aves; order Passeriformes; family Pardalotidae; genus Pardalotus; species Pardalotus punctatus. The sequence continues at coordinate 28,807 of VZTX01008277.1, read as the reverse complement.
GTTAAAGATAATATTTTGTAGCTTTTCTAAAAAGAAAAAAATAATATGTGCTGCTTTTCCTGTAGGACACTTGCTATCCTCCCTCCCAAAGGTGTCCACCATGGCAAAAATTTGCTTTATTGCACCCCTGTAGCCCCTCTGAGGATCCAGGCTGGAGCTGAGGTTTACAAAGCAGGACAGTTCTTAAAAACACATGTATACATAATATTGCATACATAATAGATGGGAATGGTTCCGAAACAATCTATTGCATAATTACCTAATTAATACAATCTGTAATAATTAAAAATCCTTTGGAGAATTTGTAAAAACATTTTGCTATGCATGTGTCATAGATAATTTTTAGACTTGGTGTCTCAGCTATTTGCTTTTTTTTTTTTCTTCCTTCTTTTTAATTTGCTTTTTCAAATTGCCAACAGTCTTATTGCTGCTTTGTGGCCCAGGCACTTAACAAATTTCATTTCTCAAATGGAAGGGTCTGAATTTTCTCCCCAGAAGTGCAGTTCACAGGCAAGGGCAATGTGCAGCACTAACTTTTCTTTTGCAGAGACAAACACAAAAGGCACGTTTAAATATGTGTATTCCAAGGTCTTTTTCAACTGTTGGGGGGAGTTAATAAAGCAAAATAAAAATTTCAAAGTAACAAAAATTGCTTTGGGCTCAACTTTTTAAATCAGGATAGAAGAATTGATTTTGCAGATGCATTATAACCCTACTCATCTCAAAATGGTCCCATAGTGCAATTGTATCAGCAGTGCTTATTTATATTTATATTTATATCCAGCAGATATTCTGGAGCATTATATAAACCTCTGCTTCTGTAAGTATCAGTTACATGGCCTGTGGTGGTGCTTGTTTGTGTGTTTGAGATGCACGGGCAGGACGTGAGTCTGGGCCCAGAACTGCTTTGAACTTACCTGGACGTGGTCAGGGCTGGGCTGGATGGAGCTCAGAACAACCTGGGATAGTGGGAAGTGTCCCTGCCCCTAGCAGGGGTTGGAACGAGATTGTCCTCGGTGGGAAGTGTCACCCAGACCACTCTGGGGCTCTGTGGTTCTGTTTAGCAGGGCAGGCTGACCATCACAGGAGCAGTGTCAGCCCCCAGATCCACCATTCCAGCTCAGTCCTCCTTTCTCTGCCTTTAAGACAGCATGGGAAAGCTTTTTATTTCCATTTCTTTTTTTTTTCTTTTTTTTTCCCAAAGAACCCAAACAGGCATCACAAGCAAAGGGCAACGATGAAATCTGCTCTGTCCTGGGCAGCCCCCCTGGCTGCAGCTGATCCAGTGCTAAAAGCAGAAGCTTTTTTCTCATTTTTTTTCTCTCTGGGATGCCTAAATTAAAATGGCTTTGGTAATGTGTTAAATGTGGTTGAAAAGACTCTACCAACACCTTAATATCGGGTAATTGTTCCCTGTGAGGGTGGGCAGCCCCTGGCACAGAGAAGCTGTGGCTGCCCCTGGATCCCTGGCAGTGCCCAAGGCCAGGCTGGACGGGGCTTGGAGCAGCCTGGGACAGTGGGAGGTGTCCCTGCCATGGCAGGGGTGGAACAGGATTAACTTGAGTGTCCCTTCCCACCCAGACCCTCCTGTGATTCCACCATTATTTATCCCAGGGCATCCTGGGATCTGTAACCTTAATTTTGCCATTACTGAATCACCATGAGTTCAGTGGTCAGAAAACAAACTTTGCAGACCCACGGTTTGTGCCGTTAAAATCCATCCTGACTCCTTATCAGGGAGAGAAATTTCCTTTGAATAGATGATTAAGCATAGTGGACAGCACTAAGTGTGTGGTCAATGCAGGAGGTGCTCAATGAATAATTATTAGAAAATAAAGGATTTTTGCTTTATCGACATGTGGGGTTGCATCTAATAGATTCTTAATTGTGAAATCCATTTTTCACCTCAAAAGAGCCACTGATAGTTTTGTCAGCTGCATTTTTTTACTTAGCTCTGCAGGAGCTGGATTCTGTACTACCTGAAATGAAAAGATTCACCTTCCCATACTTGTGGTTTTTGGAAGGCCAGCACAATATTTCACTTGCCAGGGAAAGCAGACTGGAGAATTTGGCCTTTTGGGCTCATTAGTGATCATTGCACACCAGCTGATGGGGAAAAAAAATCCCAAAATAACAAAGCAAGGAGGGAGGGTTGCATCCAAACCCAGACTCTTGTGCACCAGAGCAGGAAGAAGGCAGGGAGTGATGCAGACTGAGCTCGGTGTTGTGAGTGGCACTGTTGTTGGCTTTATTTCGTGTTAGAAAAACTGTGGTGGGAAAATGGAAAGGGGAGATTTTGAAGTATCCTGGAAGAATTTTTGGCTTTATTTTTGCTTTCCTGAGGCTGTGCCTGGGTACTGGCTGTGAGAAGCACTGTTGGGGATGCCCTTGGTTTCAGCACATCATCACATTTCCTTCCTGGAGATCGCCTGTAACTCAGAGATGTAACTTCATTTGGGCTTTTCCTGCTGGAATTGTCTTTCCAAAGCTAAGCAATATCTTCCACCCTCCCTGCTAGAAGTGCATGAACATCTGTTTTGCACTCAGAGTGGGTAAACAAGGGTCAGGAGTAGCCCACACGTGCTTCCATTCCCCGAACCACAGGACTGCGGGTCAGTGGCCACCTCTTCCCTGCACGAGGACTGTGAGGAAATCCCCCTCGCTCAGTGCCACCGTCAATGTTCCCGTGACAAACTCTGCTCCAGCTTTCGGCAGCAGGGCTCAGTCAAGTCCAGGAGCCCTTGTGTTCTCCCCAGATACGCCGTGTACCTTAAGATATTTAATTCTGGCTGCAGATGTTAAGTAACTTCTTGATTTTTCATAACTTGAGTGGCTAAAAGACTTTTTTTTTAATCTCTGTTTTGCAATCACTGAATCATATGATCAGCCTAAGGATATACAATTTGCAAATGAAACCAGATTATTATTAGTCTTGGCTATTTCAGCATGGGGAAGAAAGGAGGAAAAAAAATACTGTGTGTACATTTTGCAGAGCAGTTGCAGTTTGTTTTACCAGCTTCTCAAACACACACCAAGGAAGGTAACGACCACGTGAAATAATTTCTTGTGCACAGGGTTGTTGGCATAAAGTGACAGCTTGGAGTAACCTGAAATGCCACTTTTAGTCCATGAAATAAAATATTAAAACAAAAAACCAAAGTGCATTTTAGGTTTAGGTAAAAAGTAAGGCACAGGTTTCTGTGAATTTTGTCTTATTTTTTTCCTTCCCCACTGGCAGGAGATTCCTTGAGAGAAATTGTGCCAGCAAATTAGCATTTCCAGTCCTTTAATATACATTCCTGGAGGTATTCTCTTCCAACGAGAGCACTTCTGGGAATGACAGCAGCACGCTTGGTCGTGCTCCAGCTGTCTGGCACTGAGGTGTGCTCAGCATCACTCGCCTTTCCGTGGTTGTTGGGGGACACCTGTGCCTTATTTGCTGTGTTACACCTTGGAAGTTTTGACTCTTCAGAAGGATAACATTCCTGCCAGGGGGGTCCTGGGAGCCTGCCACAACTCAGCTGCTAACCTGTAACTCCTCCTCGAGTCACCACTCAGGTGTCACGGATCACTCGCAGTAATTTTTCTTGATAGCCATAATATGGCCGTGACTAATGCTACCCTTTCTACACTCTTGTTTTTGTTTCCGTGTGTCTTTGCAAAGAAGTTACACTAATTCAAGATGAGTTCTGGCTGTTCAAATCGTTTGTGGCCTGGTGCTGTAAGAGGATGTAGCACATCATCTGAAAGGCTGCAGTATGTTTTGTGACATCATCGTGACATGATGTAAAACATCATGTGGCAGCTCCCATCGCACAGGTGTCATTACCCTTTGCATCAAAAGGCTGGAAATGTCTTCTGTCACTTTGCTAATTGCCTCGTCTTCCTGTCTGGGAACCTCCATCGCCCTCACCTTGGTGACATGGAGAGGAAGGAATGGGATGGTGCTTCTGCCCTTGTGCCCGGTGCCACCCTGCCCCACCACAGCTCAGGCTGCAGCTCCTCAACACCCAGCCCTGCTCTGATTTGTGGCACCTTCTTGGCTGGTCTTGTTTCTCCAGAGGTTTTACAGTGATAAAATCTGGGAGAATTTGGATTGTCCAGCCCAGAGAAGAGAAACTTTGGGGTGACCAAATTGTGGCCTTCCAGTACCTGAAGGGAGCTGACAAGAAAGAGGGGGACAGAATGTTTATAAGGGCGTGGAGTGACAAGACAAGGAGGAATGGTTTAGAGCAGGTTTAGGCTGGCTCTTGGGAAGAAGTTGCACCCTGTGGGGTGGTGAAGCCGTGGCACAGATTTCCCAGAGCAGCTGTGGCTGCCTCTGGATCCCTGGAAGTGTCCAAGGCCAGGCTGGAGAGGGCTTGGAGCAGCCTGGTCTCCCAGCCCATGTGTCCCTGTCCATGGCAGAGGGTGAAACTTGGACACGATGATCAGCCTGTCCACTGGGAAGGGGAAAATTTTCTTGACTGGAGAGGTGGCATGGCAGGACCTCTTAAGTCTCCTTGCTCCTGCAAACCTGCTTGTAAAGTTGGTAAAGCCCTTCCAACAAATCTGGGAAAACGAGGATCTGGTTAGTGACACCTTGGCTTGCAAGGAAAGAAGGAAGGCACTTGAATTTTAATTCATACTGAATGCTTTGGGTGCGCTTTTTGGTTTTTGTTTTTTTTAAAGTTCGATGCCTGTTACTGGTTAGAAATGTAGTTTTTCTTGTTGCACGGAGTTTACTCTGCAAAATGCTTGGCAGGGCAGCAAGATTTTTCATTTATATTCAGTCCTGTCACCATCTCAAAGGTCTTTTACAACCTAAAGGATTCTATGATTTTATGTGCTGTTGTACTCGGGTGAGTCTGTAAGTGGCGCAGTTCAGAGCTCACCGCTGGCTTCCTCAAGTAAAATAGACACATAAAAGCCATGAAAGTATTTTTCTCTGAAGCAATCCTTGCATCAACCAGGGCAAGTCCATCTCCAAGGCACAAAACAACCCTCGTGCCCCTCCCCCAAGACCTATTCCTCAATTTCGAACTTGGTGTAAAGTTGAAATACTTGTCATGGGCTGTTGCAAGCTTTGCAAGGATCAAGTCCAACATCCCTCATTATGATTTATGGTGTCTGGGATAGAAATCTTTCTCATGTAAGATCAGTCTGGGCTATCACGGACTCAAAGTGAAGCAAGTAGAGTGTTACATGTGGATCAAACACAGCCCATAATTAACCAGGGCTGGCATTACGTAATTACTGACAATTTACAATTACAGTGCATTTGCACAGTGCTTTATGCTGTGATTATCCCATGGAAATTTGTGATAACTATCAGTAAAGCTTATATTTAAACTTTTTTATTTTTTTTAAGCATGAGAACAAGATAAGCTACTGGAGAATTTTACAGGTGTTAGGAAAATCGGTTAAGGAATTATCATCGGTATTTTGTTATTCATGTTGTTCCCCACCCTTTTCCTCTGTGTAGGAGCAGTTTGCTGGTACCTTTTGATAAGAATTTACAGGTAATTAGTAATCTAAGACTCCTTGATCTTTTCTATTTAACTCTAAATATATGCACATTTAGGAAAATGTAATTATTTGGATTTTTTACACCTGTAACTTCATGAAAATCAGTGTCTTGGGATTGAAACATCTGATTCAAAACTGAAGCAGTTACTTATGCTTCTGGATAAATCACCTCCTGTGGTTTTTGCTTATTTTCTCCTCGCTCCTCCCAGATTATCCAAAAATATGGAGAGACTTTGAGGTGGTGTTTTCCCTCTTCCATACATGGTGTGATGGAGCAGAAACTCACTGAGAGCATCAAGTCATGAAACCTCAGACGAATGCAAGTAAAAATAAATGACCAAGAAAGAAGCGAGGTGTGAAGTAGGTAAATTTTTAGTAGCTCTGGAATGCAGATGCCTGGTACATTCATTGCAGATGACATGATTCATATAGTTTTATTGCACACAAAGTTTATTTTGCAAATTATGGATCCTTTGATGCCACTGCAATGGGTGCTTTAGGAATACTGGAGATACTGGATGGATGCAAATAAAGCAGGTAATGAATACCAATGCATACACTGAAGGATTTTATGTTGGTCAGGGACTAGATTTTATCCTTTATTTTAGAAAGAGATATTTATTATGAGAAAGTCTTCCTGATAATTTTTTCATGGTGTGTAGTAGAGCATTATTTAATTAAATGCCATGTAAACTGGACAAGCAAAAGTTCAGTAGGGCAAAAAATGGGTTCTTTATAATTTGTTCCTTAACTATGAATGAAGTGGTTGTACTCATTACAGCAGGTTTCCCAAATGAGGAATCACTGCCTCTGGATGTATGAGGAAATAGGATTTCAGGCAATCCATAGGTCCTAAAAAACTGGACACGAATCTTCATCCAGGTACCCCCTTCCTTAGATAAATGCAAGAAGGCTGAGAGGTTTTCTTTAAGGAGAAATGAGATGAGCCCACAGTAAGTGACACAATGTTGAGTCTGGGGACATCAGGATTGCATGGGGAAGGGAGGGAGGTGCTGGGAGGAGAAGCTGGAATTCCTTGTAACAACAAAACCAGGCTAAAAATTAAGATGGAAGTGGTCATTTATCCAAAGATTCCAATAAAATGTGTCCGGTTTTGTTTATTTTTGTTCTGGTTGTATCAATCTGGGCATTTAATCTCCAGTCTTTATGTTCAGTGAAGGATGTTGGAGATCAATTTTGTGGGAGCATCACTAAGACAGTCAGAGATCTGTTGCTTCTCAAGAAAACCCAAAAAACCCTAAAAACCTCAAAACACAAACTCAAAACAAAATCACTTCCCATTACAAAAAAAATGAAAGCCCCCTATCTCACAAATGCTGTTAAAGTGATTGGATGCTCACCTGACAACATCAGCGAGAATGGTGGTAACCAAAATTTGTAGTGAAGCTCAAGAAAGTGTTAGGGACAAATGAACTGCACAAATTAATATTAAAAATACAAATATGTGTTTAAATTGGGACCTGAGCAAAGGCTTGTTAGGGTTAAACAGGCCAGAGAGCCTCTGGCTTGGTCAGTTCAGTATCTGGGATGGTACCTGCTGAAATTCCATGAGCTAAGTTTAATTTTAATACATGGTTCTCTCTGTGAAAATGAAATCCTTACTTGGAGTGCTCAGGGGGAGGTAGTTTTCATGCTGGTTCATTGATATGTGTCTCATTTTGTTCTGTATAAATTTCCTGTGAGTTGGACCGCAGCCATCAGGTGCAGGGGAATCAGAGCACTGCTGATCATTTCAGTTGTCTGATCAAAATGCCTTTGCTGAAAACACGAAGGGGGTTTACCCCTCCCAGAATGAAAACAAGAGGGGAACTGATGGGGACAGCAATAGTGAGAAAATCAAGGATGTGTCCGAAGACCAAGAGATCTCAAGTTGAAACCCTGACAAACCCTTGGGGTAACTGCCCAGCTCAGAATTGTTTTCTTTAGGAAATTATTTAACAAAACCGTTTTTCTTATGGAAATGTCAACTTCTTTCCCCTGATCAACCTCTTGAAGCTCCATTTTACTCCTTCCACACACAGAGAAGTGTTGCACCCCCCATCAAGGCTTGCTTTCCTGCTGATTATTCGCCCCTCCACGACTTTCTCATGCCCTATTCGCACCCCCCTGAAGTTACCCAACATCTCTGGGACATTCCCATTCATCTCAGAAGATCCCACCCATGTACCCAGCAGAGTTTCACTCTTAAAAATCAAACCCTCGAAACCAAGGGTTCCATATCAACAAACAGGGAAACAGTGCAGAGAATACTGCATGTCCTAGAAATCAGGGTTGTTGTTGTCAGCAGTTTTAGGCAGAAGTTTTGCTGAACCACTGAAAGGAACTAACAGTAACAAGAGGAAGATGAGCAGAAAAAAGTATCACAATAATCAAATCTGATTGTAATGAGAACATTAAGAAGAATCTGAGTCAGTTAAGCAAGAAAACATCTTTTTTTTTCTGGAAACAATTTAGATGGGGAAATACTGAAAGTGCTAATTATCTGCTCAGATGTGGAAAGCCTACTGTCAAAAATGAATGAGCTTTGCTAAAATATCCCAAAAGCAGGATATACCTGTTGTTGCAACAGAAGTGTTGCCCCTTGTTACAAATATATTTCTATGTTCTGTAAAACAGTAGTGATCCCTTTTTTTTTTTTTTAATTTGGTTAAGCCATAAAAAAAGTTTTTTGAGCCTAAATTAAAAAACAAACAAAAACCCCAAGAAGATAAGCATAGAAGAATTTGAAGTAAAATTATAAATTGTTCAGTGAAAAAAACACCCTCCCTACTGGTACACAGCATCTAATGAATACTGGTGGAACTGGAATAAAGCACAGCACACAGGGTTTCTGTGTGGCTGGAGGTACAGGAAAGGAACAAACAAAATCCTGGCGCCAGCTAGGACAGAAACTGAGTACTTAGTCCAGCACAGGACATTAGACAGTCCAATAAAACTCCATGGTTCACAGGGCTGAAGGCAGCTGCAATCTCTAATAACATGAGTACAGTCAAGGACCCTGCACCAGAGTTAATAAGCAGATCATTACAGACTCTGACCAAGGCAGTCTCCACACTGACCTAATCGAAATCCAGAATGAACATTATCCTAACGTGCATGATGAACCAATTAGCCCGGAGCTGGGTTGCTTCCACCTGCTCTAGTATCTCAATTTAGAATGGCAAATTAAAACCAAAGAGAGACGGGAGAACATGTCAGAGGTTGTTTAACGTGGGAAGATGGCACTGACTTTAAGAAAACTGGGTTCCTCTGTGGCTGCAGCTCACTGCTGCCAAGCAGACCAGTTTTTTATGGATCTCCATGCTCCTGTTGAGAGGGGATGGCCAATCCCCAAAATAAAAGATGACTCATCGGGGTTTTTTGTTGGCTCCAGGGATGTGAGTTAACAACTGGGATGGCTGAAGGTTCTGCTCTGTGAATCTCTAAATTTTCCTCCTTCCTGAGGATGTTTTCTGTCTCCCTGCCCTTTCTCAGGGACTGTTGTGACCATCCAGGTCAGAAAAACATTCACAAAGGGTTTGGCTCAGCTGGGCCACTGTGCATCGAGGGGACTCACAGAAGTGAGAGGCTGCCTGTGCCTCTGGATGCCCTTTGGGCAGGATTTAAGTCCTGCCTTCTGGAACACATGTCTGTTTTGTTTGTAGGTTCTGTTGGAAAAGAGATGGTGAATAATCTGGAAAACCAGGTTTGCTCTCCTGACTCATATTCCTGGTTTCAGTGAAAGGAGTGTGACTTACTCTTGATAATTCTTAGCAAGTCGTTAACCAATGCATCCCATGAGGGGAGTGAGATGGAAAAGTGGAAAAATGTTGTGTGTGGATTTACCATGCAAAGGAATTTAAGAGTTGGCCTTTGCTACTTGCAAAAGCACTTTGGTCATTCCCTCTGTGTGAGGATCCAGCCATGGATGCCACAGTTGTGTTAACAACGGTTTGAAGAGCCCAGAGATGGGTGACTGGCACAAATCCCACGTGCAGACAGATTTATAAGGTTGGTGCAGAAGGTAAATACACAGGAATGTGGCAGAAATAGATCCAAGTATAACACAGGTGATACTTCTTACTTTGGCTTAGGAAAATTATTAGAAGGAAAAATAATCCACAGTCTAGAACTGGCCTGGAAAATGCAGCTACCAGGTAATATTTTCAGTACCAAAATTAGCTACTAAGTGGGATATTTATGGATGCATTGTTTTAGTACCGTTCAGTAAAGGGGAATTTCTTGCCTCTTTCTTAAAGTTATTTGTTGTCTTTCTGAGTAACCACACCTTTGACTGTTCTGCACTCTGGGTGAGTAGGTTTTGTTTTTAATCTGCCATCTTGTTCTAGTTCTGGTTCAATATTTCTTTGGTAAACCTTTTATTCAAACCCTAAAGGATTTGCACCAAGTGCACGAATTCCTGTAGAACAGAATCCAGATTTAGGTGTCCCAGCTCACCTTGCACACACAGCAGAGCTGTTGTCACCTCTGGGTACGTGTGCTTCTTACTCAGGAAGAGTGAGCAATCTACTGGTAGATTATTACATAGATTTTATATTATGGTGATTTGTAAAGCTCAGGTTTTTGTTGTTTGTAGTTTTTGCAATCAGCTGGGGAAAAGATAGGGCGGAATGGCCACAAAGATATTATTCCTGAAACTCTCATTATTTGAATGTCGTTCTGTAATCGAAGGGCAGACATTCCCTGCTCTCCAAACTGCCCATAGCAGTGGCCTCTTGCATCAGGCAGCGCTGCTGACTCTTGTGATTTACTGAGGCTCTCGTGACTCCGCACGTTTGTTCCTTTGTGGTTTTGGAGGAGAGCTTGAGAATAAGGTCTGCAGGATTAAACAAGAAGTAGGAAAATGGAAGTCTGTAATGTATCACTTGGTGCTCTGCACAGAGGGTTTGGGGTAGGGGCTGAGGGTGGGCAGAGGACGCTGAGCACTCGTGGCACTCCCAGCACTGAGCACCACGAGCAGATGGACCCACGTGGCCACATTTATTGGAAGCGTGACAAAGGACACGAGCACCAGGATGGCTGTGGAGGCTGACATGTGAAATAGGTGGTGAGGAACAGGGAGCACAAAGAAAGACTCCAAGCCCCCGAGTACACATACATATCCTGGAGTCCTGGCTTTAGCTGGGAAATGGGAAAGGTTTTAATTTAAAATTTGATTTAAGGGAGAGAGACTTTTTCATTAGCGTAGCAGTTACTCACTCAGTTGGGAGCTATTGGAAGAAATTAAAGTACATTTGGCAATCTATATGCTTCAAGCAGGAATGGGATCTATCTATCTATTTATCCACCTTTCTGCCTAATCACATAAATTCCATGATATCCAGGGGTTACATTTTCCCTTTTCTCAACGGCTGCAAAATCTGCCTGCCCAAAACCCCACTGAAAGGAGAAAGTTATTATCAATGTCAACCACTCTCTTAAGTTTCTGCGTTACTGTTTCTTTCTGCTGTTAACCTAGGATGGGTTTTCTCTCAATCAGCTGAAAAGCCACACTGGAAAGCATTTTCTTATTGGCTTCTTTTTTTTTTTTTCAATGATATTTTTCAGGGAGGGGAAAAAAAAAGGAAAGCAGGCAAAAAGAAAAAAATGCAGGTCAAAAAGCGAAGACAAAAACCAGAGGAGAGTATTTTGGGGAAGTGTGTGCTGTGTTCATAGCCCTGTTTTAATATTCAGTTACCTCCTTTCTTATAGAGCTTAGCATAAAGTTTTGTAAGTTGTGGGGCTTTTTTCCCCCTCTTTTGTCAAAAAAAATTATGAAAGTGTCGCTTTTCCTTTGCGGTTAATTCAGGAGAGATCCTCAATTCGAGCAGGGCACATTTTCATGCAAATACAGCAGCACAGTTTCCAGCCCCCTAATAGCTTCTTACAAATGATGTGCCATTACAACGAGGTTTATTTAAACAAATTTAATACATCTTTAATCAAGCTGGAGAGCATTTTCAAAGGTCACGCTCCAAATCAGGATCACTGTTCAGAGCTTATCAAAGTATTAGCTTAAGGGGGAGGGAGAATTATTTCTTGGACAAGTAATTTTAGGCAAATCTTTATTTACATTTTTATTCAGTTATTAAATTTTATTCCTTTCCCTCCTCCTCCTAGTCTCCATTTATGAACCTATAAGAAAGTCTGTAAATGGAGCCATAAGCATATCACAGCAGTTACTATTTCCAGGGGCTATTCCTTTGAATCGAGTGGGCCCATAAAAGCGAGGATGAAGTCACTTTTTTTTTTTTAAATACAAGCTCTATGTATCCACTTCGTACAACAAGCTCTCACTCAATGATCTGATATTAGGATAAATATATTAGATAGATTTTAAATTAACAAAACAAGTTAAAAACAAATTTTGAGCATAACGGGTATTTAAAGGTGCTTTCCTGTTCTTGCTGCAAGAGGATAATTGTTGATGTTAAGTCATTAAAACTAATGGGAGCTGCGCTAATGGAGCACAGGAATCCACCCAGTTCACACCTCTGGTACCATTCACTAGGTGTATATGTGAAAATAGGTCACAAAGGGTTTAACTGGTGCATAACCAGTTGTCCCTGCATAGGGCTCGGGGTGTTTCTGGTGATGGCACCTCACCCTCTCTTTTGCCTCTCAGAGCTCACTCTGTGCGTAAAACTCGATCCTTTGGCCTCTGCTTTACAGGAGGAACTAAAAAGGGACCAGGATTAAAGGGGGAGTGAACCCTTGAAGTGCACAGAAAGAAACACCCCTGAGATTTTAATGCTCATTAGACTGAGGAGAATTTTCATTACAGGGAGTTGAAACTGGACGTGTGTGAGGTCATGAAAAGACCTCGTGCAGGCTCAGTTAATTGTCTTTTTAGGGCACACCTTGCAGCAAGGTTTTGGGATGGGGTTAAAAAGGAGCAATGCTGAGGTACATACCTGGGCACTCCTGGAAGACTGGTTTTTGCAGGATTCTGAAGAACTGTTCTGTAGACAAACCTTCAAGAAACCTTTGCATCTAGTACCTATGGTATCCACATGGCAAAATAAATAAAGTCTACTCACATGACCCAGTTTTCTCTGAATATGAATATTTTTTAATCTGAAATATTTAATATTCACAGAATAATTTGCCCAGAAAACTCTATTTTTTTCGACTTCCAAATTTCGCTTTTCCATAGTGGTTATGGATTTTTAATTTTTTTTAAAAAATAATCATGAATGACTTTTTAGCAACGGTTTGTTTTTGATGTCCACACTTTGCTGCTGGTGACATAAAGGACAGGATATTGTTTCCTTTCAATGCTCAGACAGGTCTCTTAAGAGGACTTGAAGAATGTGAACTTCTGAGCAAGTTTATAGAGCAACACCAGACCAGTAGAATTAAGAAGTGTTGAAGGACACTTAAGTCCTGACATTAAGCACCTGAAAGGTCTGGACTTCTCGTGTTTCTGTTGTCAGTGGGACCGAGAATCCAAATCCCTTGGTTTCTGAGACTCTTCATCTTTCCCTTTTCCACCTGTCTAAAGCATCCTTTAGAGGAAAAACAGCAACCAAAAAAATGTTATAATTCAGGAAATATAATAACTATGCATAGACTTTATGCTGAGTTTTATCATAGTCATGTGGCACATTTGGTTGTTTGGGCATAAAAAGTGAATAAACTTTGGTAAACCTTAGAATGAACTAAATATGTCGGGGAAAACAAAAAGTTAAGGAGTAAAGGTTGAGGGGAAATAGCTGCAGAAGGCTAAAATTTTGGGGCTGCACAGGAAGAAGTGGGCACAGAAGGACTTCTGACCATTGTAGGTGATCTCAAAATGTGGGTATTGGACTGAAGGGTAAATGAAATTCTGTTGGTCGTATTTTCAGCAGCACGTCTTCACTCTGATCAGCAACTGATAAAGGAACAGTTCAAAACTCCTGCAGTTTTCCTTTTCACTGGGTTGGTGTTGGTGGTGATCCTTTTGTCTACAGGGACACTGAGATTCCTACTTGCGAATTCACCAGATGCTTGAGCAAATATTCAGAAGTTCCAAAGAATTTCAGTATTAATACTCTCTTCTGTGACTCTTTCTAAATTACTTGATTAGCACATGGTTTGCTTTCATTGCATATTTGTGTTTTGCTGGTTTCAGTTCCTTTTTTTCCCTGTTTTCAACATTTTTGCATGTTTGTTTTTTGAAAATTGGTTCTCAGGAATATTTTGTTTGACCATAATGGGTTGTTTGACCTCTTTAGGTTCCCAGCTCACAGCAGGGAAGTGAGACTTGTGTTCACAGCAAGGGTTTCATTGCCCTGATTTGACAGGCAATGGCTCTTCCCAGGACATGGCTGGGTGTATATATCAAAATATTTCTGCTGCAAGTATTAGTGTGTATGAAGCTCTTGTGATCATTTGCAAAATATGAGGAGGATAAAGTACAAACATAGGTTGGAAGTGAATAAACTTTAATTCTAATCTCATCCTTAAGATTTACATTCAAGAGATATTGATCAAACCCTAATTTGAACATATACTTGTGAAAATAAAATAAATAATAGCAAACAAACCCAAACTACAATGCCAGCTTGCCCCAAGTTCCTGTTGGATTCAAACAGTAGAAATGTGTTTGTTTAAAAACTGGAAATATTCTGTACATTGTTTTCTGTTAAATTATATTTTTGAAAAGAACTAGATTTAGCAAGTTTGGAGTTATATGAAACATTCTCTTCTGAAATTGTCTGAATTAAATGGAGTATTCTGTCGATCTGAATCTCTTCTCAGATTATCTGTTCTGGAATCTGTGTCCAGCTTGCGGTGGAGGTTTTTTTTCAGAGATCAAGATTTCAGAATAAGATTAGAAAGCTTATTGTGTTTCCCATTTTCTTTTGTTCCTTCTGTGTTATTAGAAATACCTAAACATAAAGCTTTATTCAGCTAAAGGTAACTCTCAACTAGTGAACTTTCTGTTCATCTCCAATCCTTTAAAGCTGCAAAAAAAAAAATCTTCATCCACGGTTGCCAATATTTTTCTGCTTTTTGCATCAACAGCATTGAAACTGTGTGATTTGGGTTTGAGGAAAGAAAATGTAATGGCTGAAATGGCACTGTGGGCACTCCCTTGATGCGTACGAATCGCATCTTCCAGTGGGCGTAGCGAGTCCAACAACGTTGCTAAAATTCCCATCTTTTTTTATGCTATGTGACAAAATTTGATGCGAATTAACTAAGTCCCTTTTTGATCTTCTTTCGCTTCTGTTAAATAAATAGTGGGCTGAGCAGAAAAACAAACAGCACAGGACTGTTGACACTGGAAACCCTAAGGGTTCCTTCCGAGAGAGACTCGGTTGGATCGGAGTAAATAGGTCAGCAGCTCTGCAAACCGCATCCAGGGCCTTCCAGGACTGCCTGACCCATCAGGCAGTCAATAATTTTGGCCAGATAGGGCCTTAATATGCTCTGGTAGAGCCAAGAAGGCTCTTTCTCTGCAAAGAAGCACAATAGCAGAAATGTAATCACCCCGTTTGTGCTCCGAGGGTCGTGTTCTGTCATGTACTGTGATAAATGCTGAACACGTTTGCCGTAATGCTGTCATTTATTCCTTGTAATAATCCGAGGAAGTGATGGTTATTATTAACTGAAAGCATTGAGTATCATAGCGGAGGATTTGTCTAACATCGTCTAAAAAAAAAGTGCAAAAGGGGAAAAATGAAAAACAAAAAATAAAGCGGGCGTTCTTCGCAATTGCGGTGTCGAATTTGCACAGCTGGAAATTTTGAAATTTAAAGAAAGGAAATTAATTTGTCAGTGCCTACCAAAGCACATGGCACAACACAAGAAATAAAATAGATGTCTAACCAGAAAGAAAGCAACAGGAAATGAAAATACTGGAGAAGATTCAAATATGTACATTTTGATCAATGTACCAAGCATGTGATATCAAAAAATAATGTTGACCTGCTAAAAACAAGCAAAACCACCTCTGTAATGTGATATTGATCTTGTGACAACTTTTTTTATATTATTAGTGCCCTCATATATCTTTTTTTATGAAGTTCAAGTTTATAGCCTGTGCTATAATGAAAATTTCAGGACTTTCACCTAGTTTTCTTATACTTTATTGGGAAAAGACTGCAATTATTTTCCTCTTTTAATGTGTACTTCCAGAACAGACAGAGAGAGATGGGGATATAGAAGTGCATTTTAGCATGTGAAAATAAAGACTATTTGGCATTATAAACCCAAGCAAACAGTGTTTATCATGGTTAGAGTATTAAGGAATACAGAATGTTCTTTGGGTCTCTTGTCTGGAAGGTCAGAAAGTTCCTTTGGATGGACTCTGGATTTTTTTATGGAGCAGGCTTGAGGTCCTGATGTTGGGATACCCCCAGTCCCATTGGTGTAGAAAGAGTTTCACAAATTGCAGGCTGCAATTGCTCTCTTAATTTATAGCTTGGTATCCTGTTCTGAATTCCCACAGTAAATTATTGAGAAATTATGATGTTCACCATACGAATACGAACATCTGTTCTTCAAAAAAGAAAAGTTTTGCTTTTCTTCGCATCTCTTACCCTTCCTGAAGAACAGAAACCAGCGTGGGTGTCTGTTCGGTGATAGTGATTATATAAAATAATCACTTTTTATCTGATACATGTGATTCTACTGGGTATTTATAGTTAAAATTATACGCAGTTTTTATTTCTGTAGCCGCACCAGTGGTCTTGTGCCTTTTTTCCTGGCCCAAGCCAAATTTTACAGTAACCCAGAGCATCTGTGTTTTCTGTGCCAGTGCTAAGATGCAGCCTCCACACTCAACCTAAGTTGTATTCAGTTTCTGTCCCAATAATCACACTGTGATTTGGGAGAAAAGTTCAGTTTTCCATAAGCTTTTCCATAGAGAGCTGCCCCATACTTCCTTGCCACTTTAAATCTTTGGGGAGATCAAATCTCAGTCCAAAACTTAACTGATTCAGTTTCTGAAGTGTTTTCTTCAGAAGGATGGTACCTGTTTTTCCTCTTTTTTGTATTTTCTTCTACATGAACCATGACTTGCTGGGTGTTTTTTATTTTAATCTCTAGTTTGGGAATGTTAGGCCAGTTGCTTCTCTAGTGATAACTATTGCATTTTCAAGACTATGCCATGAATATTTCTTGAGAGCCTTTATTTTTTTCCCCTTGCAAATCTCTTGGCATCATTCTCTTTCCCACTTGCTCCTCCTAACTCTGTGTGTTTAACATTTTTTCAATGCCACGCTGCCAGGGTGGATCTTCTCCCATCCTTCAGCTGGAAATCATTTCCTTGGTGGGGTTGTGAAGTCACATGTGTAGCCTGGTGGGACAAAGAGAGGCAGAGGCAGGAAAAAACCCAGGTTGGATGGGGCTTGCAGCAACCTGGTTTAGTGGAAGATGTCTGTGCCCATGGGAGGAAGTGGAATGAGATGAGTTTAAGGTCCCTTTCAACCCAAATAATTCTGCAATTCAATGAATAAATAAGTCCAAATGAAACTCTGCGTGCTTTTCATCAGCGGTGATCGCAAAAAAACGAAGTACTGACAAGTGCCTCAGTACTTGGTGTATAGTCTGAAAGGAAATATTCACAAATTTATGGGCCAAAAATGCTGTAGCAGTGCCAGCCTGAATAGGAGGCGAGGAAGAAATGGCTCCAAAGCCCGTCAGGTTGCCAGGGTGGGAGCTGTAGATGTGGAGAAGGCAGAGCCAGGAGAGGAGATAATCAGTTAATGTCCTTACTGCCTTCCCATCAGTACCAAAATGCTCTCTGTGGTGTGAATGTGCTCACGAGGAGCTCAGGATCCCACGCTGAGGCAGAGGATGCTAATAGGCACAAACAGGCCCACTCATAAACTCTGGGCTCAGGCATCAGCGAATAAGTGAGGCAAAATTTGTCCTGAAATGCCCTGAAACCGGCTGGCTGAAGCCTTCAGGGATGAGTTGACAGAGGGAAAATTACGCTTTGTTGTAACCCACCCTCCCACCTGAGCATCCTGGAGCGTCTCCGGGACTCAGACATTGAGGAGACCTTGGAATGGCTGTGATGGAGTCAAAAGTGACTTCCCTGCCCAGGGAGCGTGAGAGGGACCTCAGAGGCATGGAAACAAGAGAGCTGCAGAGGGAAATGAGGTGATATGGAACAAGAGTAATTGTTTTGAAAAAAAAAAAACCCTCATTCAGTCCTGGTTTTTCCTGTGGAGGACATTAGAGAGGACAGCCCAGGATTCAGGAGCGCCCCATGTGCCATTGCCCTCTCTCCAAGCTGAGTGACTCACGCCCTGCTCCTTCAGAAAAGCATCCCTGTCCTCACTGTTTATGGAGAAACATCCCAGTTTCCCACATTTTAAATCAATCTCAGGTTTAAGTGAAGGTGCAGCCTTAAAAGTTATTACAGCTCCACTGTTTCCCCTGATAAATTACATGAATAACATTTGAGACAATGCATTTTTAAATATTTATGTCTAGTACTATAGAACCAGAAAAAGCACAAGAACTCCTAGAAGAATAAATATATTTACCTAAATAAATTACTAAGACAAATATACTCCTATGTGCTCTGTACCAATAAACAGTAGGTATTCACTAAATTGTGGAATATAAATGGCTCATTTCCTCTAAATGTACACTGAAAGATCTATAACATGTTACACATTTCCTGTGCTTTGCATATATATTTCAATATTCATCATGAAAAGGCTTGCTTATGTGTCAATATACATTACTTTGCATACATTAAGAAAATATTTTTTTAATTTTGCCATTACAGATGTGCTTTGCGGTGGGGGGGTGCTGGCGGAAGCAGAGGCTTTATTTCATGATTAACCCTTTGGTGGCTCGTCCCGTTTTATCAACGTGACATTTGCACAAAATGAATTGCTTGCTTAGACACAGCTAACTAAATAAAAGCAGGCCGGAGCTGATAGTATGAAAAATGGATTTTCATTACTGTTTCATTGATTCTTGTAAATAAGGGCCTGAGGCCTGCTCCAAAAAGGCTGCAAACAGTAATAATTTAATCTGAGGTGACATAGACCAAAATGTATGTGGACAAAAATCATCCTTGAATATTAAACAACAGCCTCAAGACAGAGAAAAGTGTTGCAGGCGAATTTAAATGTATGCAGATCGGTGGGTAACATATTTAAAAACAGAAATTAAAGATTCCTGTCATAAATCACATTTGCTGCCATGGATATGCCTTGTTATGCTGGCGTTTAAGGAAACCTGAAAGGTTAAGGCAGTTGGTGCATTAAATCGTACAAGGATAATTAATACTTTTCTTGTGGCTATTTATAAGAAATGGAAAATATAGTTAGATCAGCTGTGGCACTGTAGTAATTTGAGGGGGAAGAAACGAAAGTATGAGTCAATAGTTTTAACTGGACAAATGTCAAAAGCTTAATGAAGCAGTATCCTAATTTGGAGGCCTTTTAAAAGTTATATGCAAGAAAATGAGACAAAATAGTTTGTTCTCCTATTGCACATATGATTTGTTTGCCTTTCAAACCTTATAACCTGTTTAATAAAAATAATTGAGAATAATTTCTCTGACTGAAGTTCAAAAGAGGAAAAAAAAATAATCTTTTCCATGGAAGCAAAGTGTAAATCAGGTCTCGACTCCAGGATCATGAACTTTGTTTTTTGTTGTACATCTTCTAATTAAAAAGACCACTATATTGTGCTATAAAATAGCCTGAAACTACATGCAAGAGCATTATTTCACTTGTAGTAGTTTGACTTATTACAGTAGCACCTAATGCTCAGGATGGCTCATAGCAAGACTAATGTAGAAAATAATTTTCCCCTTCAACCTGCTGAAACATTAATCCTTTTCTTTTTCTTTTTTTTTTTTTTTTTTTTTTTTTTTAAACTTGGGGTTGCATTCAAACAAACCCTTCCAACTACTGTAATTCCCCAGAGGAAAATACTCCTTCATCACTCATTGAGCTCAGGTTTATGATCAGCCTATTATTTAAAATTCTTATTTTTCTTTTCTTTCATGAATAAAAACAATAAACTTTAGTGGTATCAAACATTATTAAAGGGTCTCAGAGCAACAAGACAGAAGGTTTATATGACCAAACTCTCTTAATATAAAGGAGTTGTATATTTTCAGATGTCACTGCCATTCATCTCTTCTCTCTTTTTCTCTCTCTGCCCCCCTTAAGCGAGGAATAAAGATCCTATTTAAAAAATCTCACCAGCATGTAATAACTTTTCACCTGTTTCATGAAAAGTTAAACATTTGGAATACAATTTGCCTCGCTGTTATTTTTATTCTGAATGAAAAGAGGAAGTGTTTCTTTCTTCAGAACGGGCTAAAAGAAAAGGAAGGCAAATCATCTAAGAAAATTATTTTCAATATAAAAATGACTTGCTGGGGGGGGAAGTATTTCCCAAAACTCATTGAATTTCTGATTTGTTTGGAGAACATTTAATTTATCATTGTACCAAAAAAAAATAGATTTTTGAAACTTTAATCTGGTTTTGATTTGCAAATATTCATAAAAATTGCCGTGGCTTCATGCAGATCTTTGGAAACAAAGATTAGTGATTTTTTTTCACAGCTCTAGCTAGAACACGTTGTCTTTGGCAAGTTTCTGTTTGCAACAAACAAAATGTGATACTTTATAGGTTATAATGTTCATCATTACCCTGATGTGTCATTGGTATGTGGTGTCACACCCTGCTACTTTCTGGACAGTGTTTCCGATTTGATTCTGACAAACCTTTCCTTAAAATCTGCACTTAAAAAAAATAAAATTATGAGAGATTCCACTAATATAAAATAAAGAAAAATTCATATTTCTCTTCAGGGGATTGCTTTGCAAATAAAAGATGGGATTTGAAGTGCATTCAGCATGATGACTTTCCAAGAATTATCTGGAAAATAGTCCAAGTTTAAAGAAAAAAAAAAAAGGTGTGAAATCAGGAAATTCAAAATTCAAAACGCCCAGCTTTATAAGGCTCTGTTAAAATGGAGAGATGGAAAAGTATTTCTTTGCAGTATTCCTTAGATAAAAATGTGGATTTAGTAAATGTGGTGGTTCCGATGATAGCAGTATTTTTTTGTTTTGATAGATGATCTTTTCCTTCTGCCATGATATAAATGTCTGAATATCAGAAGCTGAGCTGGTTATGGGCTTTTCTGCTTAAGTACATTCAAAAAAGGCATAGTATAATGAGCTGTTAAATAAAACCACTTATTTCATCACACCCTACTAATTAATGAACCATATCTTCATCGGTGAACAATCTCCTACACTATAAGCACTCAACAGTTGGTTCTGGAGGTCAGAGCCTTGCAGCTATTAAATATATATTTTTTTTAAATAAAAGAAAACTGTTTCACAGCCACTCTATCAATAAAAGCAGTCTAACTTTTTATCTTTGGTACAAAGCACACTTTCCATACAATAACTATAAACTGTGGGCAAAGTTCTTCTGACAGTGGTATGTTCAACAGAAGGAAAATGTCTCGAACATTATATTTTGATTTGGATAAACAGGCAAACTGCAAAGAAAGATGTAAGGCTCACGTTTGCAGAGCAAACAATTTTTTTTTTTCTCTTTTAAAATTTTTCAACTTGTAAACAAACAGCATAATGTCACAGGATCCAAAAAGCCTGTAAATCTCACTCTAGAATTTAAAAAAGTGGCTTAAACCCAACTGTGTTTATCTTTATTTTGCCTAGACATCTGCCAGTACTTTTTAGGCTGCTGCTGCTTCTTGTTAGGCCTGAGCAAATAACTTGTAATTATTAATGTTTTCCTTGAATTTAGACTACGTTTTCTGCGTATGAAATATGTGAAGAAGATCATGACATTTTCAAATGTCTTTGTTATTGGAAGTTATTTATGAATTTTTCCATGGCATATTTTTCCCTGTGGGTGGTATTCACTCTTGTGCATGCACAAGGACTAAGCAGCACTTAGACCCCACTTTAAATCTTCAAAATATGTCTTGTGCAGAGGATTGATTTTCATGCAGAGGGACTTGTATATTTGATCAGAGTGATATTCATTTTGCTATTCAAACAGATAGTTCCAGGAGATAAGTTGCGATGTAGCAGCGCTGGATGTGCCGTCCGGCAGCTCTGAAGGAGCCGCATGTAAATCAGGCTATTTCTATAAATAATGTACAGTTCTTAGAAGGAAAAACTTAAAAAAATGCAGAGCAGCAAATTGTGCTGTTGTTGTGTTTGCCGAGAGTTAACATGAGAACAAAGCTCCTCATGAGCTACAAGTTTTTATATCTTAATAGTTACACATTTTCTTCCCCCTTCAAGCCCAGACTGCAGTTTTCGCTGTGTCATGGGTGGTTGTAATAGGAAGCCAATGCTGTAACGCATATTATTATTTTTATTTTTTTTTGTTTTAATATGAATGTTCCTTTTCAATGTGTGATTGGAAGACCTCCAGATCAATTGAGAGTCTGTGACTGTTGGGCACAGAAAATAACAAACCCAAATGGTGCTTTGAACCCTTTTCTGTGAGGATAAAAGATGGGCTGTGTGAGTGGCGTGGAGGGGACCAGAGCACTAAAAAACAGAAGCCCTGTGTCCTGTAACCCTTTCCCAAGTCAGAAGTGATGGGGAGGAAGCACGGTGACACGGGGCAACTGGGAACTCCAACTTCCACCTGGCAAATCCCCAAATCCCGCAGCAAAGGGACAGCGGTTGTTGGAGCCAGTGGGTTCATTCAGGGTTGAAGGGGCTAAAGGGATGCTCAGAGCAGGAGAAATTGCTCTTGCCCCAAAGACTCGAGGTCAGGTATGACTTTGGCCACATTCCTTTCTCTCCTGGCTTAGGCTAACTCAGGCCTCAGCTTTTTCAGGCCAAACACCAAGGCCTACACCTCTCCCTTTAATCCTTTCTGGCAGTTTTTTCCTCTTATGGGAGGCTTTCTTAATTGGTTTCTTCTTCCTCGGGCCAAATGCTGTGAGCTTTCTGTGCTCCCCTAAGCACCAGGGCTGTTGCTTCAATGTCCACTCCCATTAGATGACTCCCATTACCAGTTCCACCTCAAGCATGATTCATGAAGTTTAGAGCCAAAGGGAATGATTAGATCATCCAGTCTGACCTCCTGTATACCACACACCATTACATTTCACCGAATTACCTCTGGATTGATCCCAATAAGTTTTGTTTTTCTGAAGAATATCTTGGAGAATTCACCCAATCGTTGTTTTGAGTGATCGGGGACTGGATTTCCCCTGTTTCCTCTCAGTGGATTATTCCTGTAGCGAATTAGAGTTGATTGCAGCAAAAGGGCTCAGAAAAACATTAAAACAGTCTTTCTTAACTTCCAAAGATTAAGTAGCACTGTCTGCCTAATTCTGGGGATGATAATCTCTTACAGTTCATGTTATTGGGGTTTTGATATCTAATTGCGTCTTACATGCTTTGGTACAACTTTATCCGACTTTTCTGAAATGTTTCTAGTGCTGACTTATTTAGATCCTTTCTTTTTGAGAAGTGATAAGCTCTGATTATTCTGATTTCCCTTCTTTACTCCACGCTCGTGTCTGTTATGCCCTTTTCAAGGTGAGAGTCATGAGAAAAGTGAGAGCTCAGTATTCAAGACACGGGAACACAGCAGATTTTAAAAAAGAAAGCCGTGAATTATCATAGAATTCCATAATGGTTTGGGCTGGAAGGGACCTTAAAGATCATTCCATTCCAGCCCTGCCATGGGACATGTTCTTCCAAACCCTGTCCAACCTGGCCTTGGACACTTCCAAGGATCCAGGGGCAGCCACAGCTTCTCTGGGCACCCTGTGCAAGGGCCTCCCCACCCTCACAGCCAAGAATTTCTTCTTAAGGTTTCATCTAAACCTACTCTCTATAATGTTTATAATGTCTATCTCTCTTTTCTGATAATTCCTATCCCCATTTTACCTTCAGAATGCACCCAATCATTGTGATACCACCTATTTGCCACCCAATAGTGATTTAATAATGCCAAAACTTCTTTCTACCTTTAAGTCTGATATTAACTAAATGCATCTCATCACGTGGAAGTATTTGTATATGTTTTAAATTGTTTCACACATGAATAAAATAAGAGCAATTTGTTCAAATTCAGTTATCGTAAGGGATGCATTTCTCACTGCTGTGATCTGGTTGCTCACCAGACTTTTAGTGAAGCAAATATTTTCCCTATCCTGGATTTCATCCAAAGAGGGCTGCAATAGATGACCAAAAAATTCTCTTAACTGTTACTCTTACAATTGCCATTGTGCTTGAAATGAAGCACTTTGGTACTGAAGGCACACACACACACACATTCTGAATAAAACCCCTAGAACAAAGCTAGAAAAGCCTTTAATTCTCAACTATAAATAGCCCAGTTAGCTCTGAAAAGCAGTAGAATACATTTGTTTTTACACAGGAAGAAGGAGCTCGTTACATGTTGGTCCCCACCCCTCTTTCTAGACCCATGTGGAAATACATGTGTTAAATAACCCACCACTTCAGCAATATACTCTATTTATATTTTATATAAAATAATAATCTGAGCCATGGTACTTTGAATGGTTCACAGAAGCGCAAGAAGTCATTTACCTAATCCGCAACATAACATGATGTAAATCATATAAGATGTCATGCATTTTTAGAGGAAGTATTATTTTGAGTGAATACAGACACAGCTATTTGGCATGATTTCTTGAAGGGGATGGGAGTGTTGTGACCCAGAAAATGTGCTGCATTTATTGCTCTGACTCAGGATGTCATGAAGCTTCACATAAAAATGGAAGTTTCAAAACAACAACTTCGGGAAAAAAAAAAAAAGAAAGTTAAATACCAGGAATGTCTTTGTCTAGCTCTAGATTTGGGCTGTGCTGAAGTGAGCATTCCAGCCTCTTGTATTCATGTCTTTACCAAGAGTGACTTCAAAGAAAACTTACACAAACCAGAAAATTCTTCTTTATACGTGACAAAAACTAAATTAATGGTACCACTTCTAGCGCTTTAAAATTTATAATTTTTTCTTAAGAATGAGAAAAGGAAAATCTGAGTAATTACTTAAAGGACACCGTATGTGACTCATTTTTTGTCACCACAGCTGTCTACACAAGGTCTTAAAAGTCTACCTACTCTTGAATGTGTTTGGGTAATAAAGATACAGCCTATGTACAGCCAGATCCAGAGCTTGCTGAAATCATAGGGAGGCTTTGTAAATATTCCAGGACTCTTGGATGCAAGCTCTGCACTGAGTCCTGCAAATCAGGATGTAGTAAATTCTTTCATATGAGTAAATCAAATAATATTTTTCATAGAAAGTGAAGTATGTGCAAAGGGAAGATGCTGCATGCTTGGAGTGTTAGTTCAAAGACATGGAGCAATCGTCAAGAAGTTCCTGGCTGTGTCCCATATGGAAGCAGGATACTTGCAACCTCAAAATGGTAAATTCCACCCATTAAATTTTCTTTAGAAGAGTTAAAAATCAAGGCTTTTGAGCTCATCTGGGAGCTCCACAAAAAGCAACTTCAGAAGATCTTTATCTTCATTGGAAGACGTTCTGGTAGATTTCCATGAGTTTTATCACGGAATCACAGAATGGTTTGGGTTGGAAGGGACCTTGAAGATCATCTTATTCTACCCCCTGCCATGGGCAGGGACACCTCCCACTATCCCAGGTTGCTCCAAGCCCTGTCCAACATGGACTTGGACACTCCCAGGGATCCAGGGGCAGCCTCAGCTTCCCTGGGCACCTGTGCCAGGGCCTTGGTATCCTTGTATGGCTGTACTTGCCCCTTCCACTTATTCCATGGCAGGAAATCGGTATTTTATGGTGATAGCATGAAGAAAACAGGCTCCTTGCTCCGTGGTGATGGAAACCACGTTCTCCAAAGGTCTCCTCAACCCCACAGTAGGAGTTGCACTGGAGATACCTGAACTCGTAAATGCCATGCAGATCTATAAGCTGAGTTTCTTCTACTCTCCCTAAGGAATTTTTTTTTTTAATTTTTTTTTTTCTTGGAAGAATTTCTTAAAATCCTGATGTTGCTGGACTTGTGACAGCAAGAGAAAAGTTGCTACCCCGTTATTCTCAGCCAAACTCAGGCAGAAGCAGCAGAGCCGTAGCTCCTGCATCAGTTTGCAGCCCACTTCTGCAGGCTTAAGTGGTTGATGTAGTTAGGGCTCTTACCCTAATGCGCCAGCACTCAGCTAAATGGAACCTATGATCTCCTTTGAGGTTCATCCATCATTATTCAGAACCTCTGCTTTGTGCCGTCATGCGGGCAAATGCTTTCATGTATTTATTCATCTCATTGTAAGAATTTCTGCAAGCATATGCAGACCACTAAGGCCAGCAGTGATTAAAGCCATGCAGTCTTGAGCAGATGTAGACACTTTAGTGCACCCTATTCATTCTGCTGAAAGAGTATAAATCAAGTATTTTCGGCACCAGGAAGAGAGCTCATCTGTTGCTGAAGATCACTGCTCTCCCCAAATATCTTTCTTAATCGTTGTCTTTTTATAATATTTGCCTGTTTGATGATTCCTTTTGTGCGGAATGGAGCAGGGAGGTGGATGCTGAACTTTTCTCACATTCCCTGTGTTTGGGTGACTACAGCAAAATCCTGCTTTTAAGGAGGTAATGGGAAGGAGCTGTGAATCCTGGAAAAGGGAAAAAATTGTATTGGTTTGATAATTTGTTACCTTTCCAAAAGAGTGAAGCTGTGGAGAGAGAATGTGAGAGGAAGCAGCATCCATGGAGAGACAGGATTCAGCCAAAATGATTTTAATTTTAATAGGTGATAAAATCCAGGCTGAAACTGGCCTGTGACACACAGAGCCGCTATTTGCAGCAGCACACTTTTAACCGCAGCTATAAAACATGTTTTTCGTCTAAGGAGCATTTCTCTACTTGGTTAATTTTTGTGAGCCTTTCATTTATACAGTAGGTCATCCTCCCAGACAAGCTTTCTGCTGGCCCTGGAGCTCCAAAGGACCATTTGATTCTCTGCTTGGACCCTGTCCTCTACCTCTGTTCCTTGCCAGCCCAATTAGCCTTACACTGCATGCTTGTCAGTAGCCTAACTACCTTGGAGCCATCAGATTAAAGTTTCCCTTTCCCAACTACTCTATTCATCAGGAATCCAGCACAGCCAAGGTTTGTGTAACCTGCAATGCTGAACCCTCCCACTCAATTGATTTCTGATCCCTAATGAACCATAGGCTGATGGACAATTACTCATCTTGCTGAGACATGTGGGGACTGTTAAAGGCAGGGTACTCGGGAGCTTGTGAAACTCTGTGCTTTCTTATTTAACATTAGCTATAATTTTTGACACAGGAAGGATTATAACAGGATCTGTTAAACATCAACCAGCCTATCTCGGTAATGGCTAAAATTGTTTTTTAAAAACTCTCAGTCCCTCTATTATTTACTTGCAGATAAACATGTAACAATGAATTTTAACAATCTGGTACATTTAGAAAAAAGTTACAAGCCCCTGAAATACCCTACGGTGGAATATGACATTAATAGCTCAAAGCAGCTCAGCACTGCTAATGTGGATGGTTCTGTGTTGGACTATAACTCACATGGATACAATTAAAATAAGAGTATGATTATTGCTGTTACTGCACTGTGTTATGACTGCTCTGAAGTGCTTCAGCAACCTCAGTCAGTGCTTTTGAGCAGAGCTTTGCCACACTGAGTGCGTTAAATCCTAGCCCTGATGTGTTGATGAGGATAACGACCGGAATATTAGAAAAATCATCTATTCCTATACTTAAGCATGTTAATAATTAGACAGCTAAATTTGTTATCACCGAGGTCATAAAAGTCTTTGGGGAAATAAATTATTAAAATCTCTCCGTTTGTAAAGGGGAAGGTATGTGATCCATGCTGCTTTTGAAAGAAATGGCTTCAAAAAAGTCTGTGTGACTTTTGGCTCACTTGGCTTGTTCATCCTTTGCAACCAATGACATCATTAGAAAATGCACCACTCATACCAGTGATTTCACTTCCAGTTTAGGGAATTGGCCTGTTAAAAATTGACAGAATGGATGAACAAATATAGAACTACAGAAGTAGTTGTGTTTTAAACTGATTAAAATAACAAAAACAATGAGGTAGTTTAGCAGCACACTTTTAAATCCATACTGTAAATAGAAATATTTACCATCTATCTTTTGAGAAGGAGATCATATGATCTGATATACAAGTAATTTAGGGTAACTTTGTTTATTATTCATTTTTGTAAATAGTAGGGACAAGTGGGAGAGTGATTTTTCTTTCATTTTCTGGTTTTTGTCCCATTTTATCTTCCAGCTATACGTCTGTAGGGTCTGAAATGGTTTGCCTCACAACCTCCCTGTTCTCCTGTTATCCTTTATGCTCTTTTTCTCATTTTCCTTTAACAGCATTCCTGTAGACCTGAAACAATCCATTCCCTAAAACTGGGTGCTTTGTTCCTATACGGAGCGCACAGTCTTTAAGACTCTGAATGTGTCTTCATTTGTGCTCTTAAAAATCCATTATGGCTACTGCTATATTAAATTATTTACAGGGGTCCCTATGGATGGATACCATAACATGTAAATAGATAAGCTGATGACCCTTCCCCAGCAATACCGATTTGAAGCTAAAATATGAGTTAATGAGAAAGCAGCAGCTCACGGAAACAAAAGAGAACAGAAGCAGGGAGCAACAAAACCAATACTTTTCTTCGGGTTAGTATTGAACATGTCTTGGAAACACTGAATCCCAGAATAGCTTGGGTGGGAAGGAACCTCAAAGTCCATCTTGTTCTACCCCATGCCATAGGCAGGGACACCTTTCACTATCCCAGGTGCTTCCAAGTCCTGTCAAGCCTGGCCTTGGGCACTTCCAGGGATCCAGGGGCAGCCACAGCTTCTCTGGGAACCTGTGCCAGGGCCTGTCCACCCTCACAGGGAAGGATTTCTCCTGAATCTTTAATCAAACCCTGACCTCTGTCAGTTTAAAACCATTGTCCCATATCCTATAGGTACATGGAAAAACTTGGAATATTTCATGAATTTGTAGATATGTATAAAAAAACTTCTTCAGTTATCATTTCAACCATTTTATAGGTTTCTCAAAATCTGTAAGACTAAGAGAGCTAAACCTACTCTTTGCTTTTCCAGCCTTTTACTCTCTAGTACAGAACCTCGTGTTTATTTTAAGTCTAATTTCTCCATGGCAAATTCTTCTTATTTCATTTGTTTTTGTGTTGATATTATCCTTTCAGGGATGATCCCTGTCTTTGGTGCTGTATCCTCAGCATAGCTGCATCCTAGACTCCAGCATCTTTTTTTTGGAGTAAAAGGGCAAAGATCTTTCCTTCTATTGT
>VZTX01008276.1:12159-44485 GCA_013400915.1 Pardalotus punctatus | reverse complement strand
TGGAAGGACAGCCCTGTCCCCACTGGTACATTTACCAGTTTCCATGTGCAGATCTGCAGTGCCTCAGGTCCATCAGGAACAGCAGCCATCCCTCCCCTTGAGCCATCCTGCATTTGTGGCACAGATCCAAAGCTGTGCAGGTACTCTACACAAACTCCTGGAAAATCATTATTTGTGCACCAGCACCACCAAACTCCAGTCCCTTCCATGGACTTCTAAAACTGACCATTCTATAAACATAGGACTGAAAGCCTGATTTGTAAAAATATATACAAAGGGATTGCCCCGTTGGCTGTCCTGCAAAGGTCCTGAGCAACAAATAAACCATATGAACACCTGAACACCATCTCACCAGAGGCACAATATTTGCCACCAATGTCACTGTATTTAACTGCTTGCACAAAATGTATACTTACAGAATGCCTGCTTTCCATAGAATCTGCAAAATAAAATACAGTGTATAAATTATGAAATGGTAAATTGCAGAGTGACCAGTTTTACATTCCAGAAAATATAGGTTTAGGTACTTCAACCTTTTCGTTCACTTCGCAATGATGTAAAATTCCTACCTATATCTAAGGTTCAAGATCTGGACTTTAAGGAGTATGCAAATTCTAGTTTAATCCAAGTACAGGGGTGAGACCAGACATTTCAAAGACCACGTTGAACAGGACCTGCTTGCCAGCTCTCCTGATCATGTCTTAGAGCAGAAGTCTCTGCTGAGGGCACAGTCTGTTACTGGACAAAAGAGAGTCTTCCTTTTAGAGGCAAGCTCTCAGGAGCATTTTACTTCCTAATCCAATTCCTTGCCAGGAAAATAATGCATTGCAGAAATCCAGTAGGGGATACAATTTTCAGGGCCAAATAACATTTTGCAAAGACACCTGACATTTTATTAATAAAAAGTTGCTTGTTTCCAGTGAAAAACCTGAGGGCCAGCAAGCTCTTTCCATTTAGGGTCAGTGAAGTTTGAGATTGGACCATAGGCTTTTTTCAAAAGAAGTGGATTTAGCTATTCAGAAATTTCACAGAATGCCTTCAAATACCAAATACCAAAACATAAATATTTCATTCCCTTCTGAAAGTAACTTCAGTTTCAGGAAACAACTTCAAGTGCTGTTAAAAGTGCTCATCTATATGGTCTGTTGAGATATTTCATGTGACAAAGTGCTGAATCTTGAAGAGTATTTTCTTGGAAAATATATCAGTTTCACTGGAGAGAGGCTGTATGAAGGGAATTCATCTAATGTTTAAAACAAAGGGGCTGGACTGGGGCTTTGAATTAATCTTCCTAGTATTTCTTATATAAATGGGGGATAGTTTCTGAATCTATGTTTTTTCTAATTATGTGTTTTTTAAACAACAAATAAAAAAATCAGTCTTCCATAGGCAGGACACTGATGTACATTTTGAAAGGTTCCCTGAAATCCCCAAATGAAGGATATTATGCAGAGTACTACTACCATTATTAGACTCTAGTAAAGGTCTTTTAGAAACTCCCTTGGCAGCAGCAGAAGTAATGAGAAAATTGAACACAGGCGAGGTCTCTGGCGTGGTACATTCTGAGTTTTCTACCCAGAACTTTCAGCCTAAGCCAGGGATTAAAAACTGAGGTGACTACAGCACCTTACACCAGTGCATGAACTTAATTTCAGCATTAAATTGATCTCAGTGTTTGGTAAGGTTGATCCATATATGTTTAGATGTTAAGAAACGCAATAAGAAGTTACAAAAGCTTTTTTGTGAACTGAGAGCCAACAGAAGTGAGCAAAACCACTGCTGACCCAGTGCTACATCAAAGCTTGGCTTTAAGGGGACAAAACCATCCATAAGGTTTATGAAGTGAGGTATTAACAAGCTGTCGTTTAGTCTCTGTCACAACGTATTGTTCTCACAGGAAGAAGGAAATGAGAAATTTTGTGTAAATTCCAGACTTCAAACAACGGGATGTTGGCTACCCAAATCTCTGAGGTCACAGTGACAGCTATCCCACCTCCTTGTTACCTGTCACCCACATCCAGAGCAGGGTGGCTTTCTGGCTGAGTGTCACAGCTCTGCCAGGAAAATGTCACACTCTGTGTCCTTCCTGCTGCTGCCAGGCTGGGTGATTTCTACCGGGTACCACTCAGCACGTAGCCACTAATAAAGGCACAATGATACAGTGCTTTTGCTGGTTCTTTGCTACGTCAATCTTTTCACAATCTCATTTTTAAAAAAATTTAAAAAAAAAAAGAGGTTTTACTTTTTTACTGATTTTACTGTAGAATAGAGATTTCTTAACACCTAGCTTTCCCCTGCTGCCAAAAACAGGGAAATGAGAAATGCTGCATTCTAGACGCAGAAAAATTGGTCAAGCTTCCACAGCAGGGCAAAAAACAAGCTCCACGTTTTGTGAAAGGAATCAGAACTGAAGGTCATACTGGTGATTTCTAAAATATTCCCAAGCCTAAAAAAGGTAGGTGGTTTATTGGATTTCTGATGGATCTAAGCTCTTGGTATTGCTTCTATAGTTGATGAGACTTTAAATTCAAAGAACACATTTTTACAAAGGAGTCCATACAGCAGGAACTGAAGACACTGTCACCTCCACCTGCTCTATCATTTCTTGTTGCTAGAGGTTATGGGGAGGAGAATATGTTCCTAAACAGCTGCAATTGTCAATCCACCTCCAGCCCTGGGGAAAGCCAAAATGTCAGAGTACGAACTGAAGGTGCTGAACTGCAGACACAGCCGACGTCCTGCCAAGCCCTTCACTGGAGCCGTAGCTTCCACCAGGGAATCTTGGCAGGCAGCTTGGGAACAGCTCTGACAGGGGGCTTGCACGTAATCCAGCTTTGCACTGGAAGTTCAAGCAAGGTCAGAAGCTCCCTGCATATTTGTGCCTCACTGAAACCATCTGGCTTTGCCCGATTTTTGGCTGAAGCTCTTGTAAGGATTTGGCTCTGGAATCATGTATCACAGATCCAGGCTTTAGTCTAGAATATGCCTAGAAGCCCAGAGATCCAAAGAATTTTTATATTGGCAAGGGGACAAGTTATTTGCATGGTTTTGGACTGCCTGCAACTATCATGTGCTCATAATACCTGAGTTCTGAACAACACCATGAATTCCCAGAGCCTGTGAGTTTTTTCTATGCTGGAAAAGGATTCAGTGGGAAATTCTGGCTAAGATATAGGTGTTAAGCCTGAGGCTCAGTAGCAGGAAAGTATTTGAGCAGATTTCCTGATTGCTAGAGCTGATTTCAAATAGGTTTGTTCCAAACCTCTGAATGCAATGGGGATTTCTCATGCCTCTTTCCACTGGGATATATTTATTTTTCCATAGTACATTGTTGGTTGCTGTAGGACTCTAAGAATTTCCTGTCTCACTGCTGCAATCGCTTCCAAGTGACCAATTCATTTTTCCAGACTTAGCAGCATAAAGGCTGGCTCTGCATTTTGTTTGCTGGATTTCCACTTTCCTAATAAGAAATTGGGAATTATTATCTTGCAATAAGCCGTGATGAGCTCAATCCAGTGGACATGAGATCAGTGCAAAGCCTATCACTGGCTTCTGTGAGTGTTGGGCCTGACACACAGCAAAGACAGAGTTCACTGAAGGAGCAAGAATGTACCAATAACATCATCTTCCACAGGAAGTATCCTGGAAAAATGTAAGGAAATCTGTGAGCTGGAGTTGGCTCTAGCTCTTCTCAGCAACACAGACAGAACTGTGCTGCCCCAAGAACCAGGATCAATGTTGATGGAAGGGCTGGACCTGAGATAAAGGACCAGCATGGAGATGCTCGGCTTCCTGCCCCTGCTGCCTCCAGGGAAGATGAAAGGTGTGATGGAAATAAATCATGCCTGAAAGAGCCTCCACCCACGCAGCTGAACTCATGTGTGACACATCCTGACCCTCCCTCAGGAAGAGCTGCCAGCCTGGACTGCTGGGCTCCAGCACAGGCAGGGCAGGCAGCAGGGCCACAGCCATTTTATCCTTCTTGGCAGTCTGGTGATTTAGACAATTGCCTGGTTTGCTCAAGTTTTGGACTGCCTCAGTTCTTTCTGCACAGAAAGCAGCAGCTCTGGGACTGGGCTGGATGTTCCTGACTCACAATATGCTTTGGCCTTTTCACAGAGCAACCAGAGAAAGCAGGATTTTAAGGGAATTAGTTCATCCTGGTAAGCCTGAAAGACTTTCAGACCAAGGTGTTAACTGACCTGACTGGCACTAACTGTGACCATTCCCCAAAGTGCCATTTGGATGGAAGGTTTGATTTAAAGTTGAGGCCTGAAGTTTTTGGTATTTTATGTAAAATACTAAAGTAACAGAAAAGGTTTTAAAACAATACCCGGGCAAACATCCTGAACACTAAATATGTCTCTGAATTAAACTAACCTTTCTATAACAAGGACAACTTCTTCTCTCAGAGTTGCTTGCAGAGACAAAGTGATCAGCATTCTCCTTAAACCCTCAATTACACAGCAGAGGAAATCCAGCATCCAACCAGAGACTGACATTATCTGACTTTCAATCAAAATATACCTGACCAGACTGGAATTTCACAAATTACCTGCTTTTCCCACTCTAAATGAGTTAACTGTAGTTAACTACATGCAGGTCTTCTGGGATTTGAAATGTGCATTTGACACTTTGTTTCTGTCCATCTTTAAGGTAAAACCACCCCTTTAGTCCTGGCACTCAGAAGGAGGAAAGCAGCACAGCAGGGAGGATGGGGAGCCTTATCCACAGTGTGGTGGAGGCACTCAGATGATAGGAACAGGAGATAACAGAGCCAGCACCAGGAAAATACAAAGAAAAGGACTAATGACAGATGCTCAACACACTGCCAAAGGCCTGGGGCTTGGGAAAGCTCAGAGCATTATCTGCACTATGGATTTATGATTTTGGATAGGTGTTGAACAAGCAACAGGTATAGAACTCAAAATACAAAAGTTGGTTACTGCTATGGCACCTGCCTTACTGGGGACAGCAGTGAGAGAAGAATGAAGAGGAAAATGTTTTAGCTCAGTCACAAAGAATTGCATCAGACATAACAACTACTGACAGTCCTTCAGCTTCCTCTCTGGTGCACAGAATTTCTGGAATGCACAGAAAACCCCTTCATAAGACAAAGTTGCTTATGAAGCACTCAATTCTAATTAAACCACAATAGCTGCCTACAAACAAATAACAACAAAATGTTACATAGGTCTTAGGGGTTAATTCTGTCAAACTTTGTAGCTGACACCAATTCCCAAATTCACGTAATTTCCCCAAGGACACGTTTGTCTGAATCACTGCCTTCCTGAAGGAGGTTGTACTCGTGGGCTTTTGCTCAAAAATCTCAAAGAATAGAATGGTAAATCAACTCCTGCACCCATTAGTCATGTTCAACATCTTTCACAACTGGCATTTAATACACTTACATTAATATATATTAAAGTACTAGAATATTTCCTAGGGATCCTCCACTGCATTTACACTTTGCCACCTCACAGTCACCCAGCCTGTCAAAAATCCAAGGCAGTTACATCAGCTGTAAGGTAGCACTGCATTGCTGGGTGATGCACTGCTTATCTAATTGAAACACTTTTCCTGTGTATCAGTCAGGAAAAACAGGCGTGATTGAAACAATAAACCAGTACTGTGTTTCCAAGAATAACTGAAACGGAGAATGTTAAGCATAAAAGAGCAGGTGGACTGCAAGATTAAGGGGTGTTTGCAGATCCTCTGGCTAATTCAGCTCAGTTTTTCAATCATATCCCATTTTATTGCAATTCCCAATTTATGGCATTACAGCCTTTTAAATGCTCTTTGAATTTCAGCTCTGCTGTACCAACCTGGAGTTCACATCTTTCTAGCGAAAACCACATTCTGTTGTGCCAAAGACAGGGCTGGTGAAAGGTGTGATAGACACCCTCACACCTGGGCAGAGCAGGTGAGGTTATGCAGCAGCTTCTGCAGCTTTTCATATGTCCAGTTCACACCCACTGGAGAGCATTTCAGAACATTTGTAGCCTTGGGGTTCAGCCCTAAAATAAACGGTGTTTTTTCTCATGGTGATCCTGCATTAAGTGCTCAGCCACGCTCTTTAGTGTGAAAGATACTCGGATTTTCACTGCAAGGCTGTGAAAAATGAGTACATCACACAGGCACAGCACCAAGGATTCCAAAATTCCTTTGTCACTGTTGTCACTCTCTAAACACTTCGCCTTAAACCTATGACCTAATCTCTCTGTTTATTCAGCTGTAAAATGGAGATAAAAATTGCCATGTAAGTCTTCACAAGGGAAAATTAAGTAATGTTTTCTAAAGTACATGGAGATTCTCACATGAAAGATTCCCTAGAGATAGAATATTGTGTCAGAGGTGGAAGTGCCTTATAAAATAGAAAACATAGAAAATTAAAGCACAACAATCAAGAATTAAAAATGGCACACAACAAAGCCATTTGGTAACCTGGATGGGGACAAAATGTGAACAGTTTGCAGCCCTAATATTTACAAATCTAGACTTCCTAACACAGAGAGAGGAGAGGAAACCCTTTCTGATTTAGTCTTCGACAAATGATGATGAAATAACCTTCTTTTAACGCACTGTCTCTGAATTCATTAGTGCCAGAACATTTACAGACAGCAACTGGCAGCAAGCTGCTACTGCCCACAAACACGGCCGTGTTAGAGGAGCTGGTGAAATGATCATATCATTTAAAGGCTTTTAGAGTCTGCTGTTGGAGGCTTTAGAGATGTTTGCTGGAGTTCTATCCAAAGCCAATGGAATATTTTATAGCATGTGACAAACATGCTCAATTCAGAGACAAAGGTTTCTCTTGAGCAGTTTGAGATAACAGGACACAGAATCCTGATCCCTAACGGGGCATGGTCAGCTCTAGATTCAGATCCAGATGTTTGGCCCAAATACTCAGCAGATACAGCACAAATGGGCTGATGAAGTAGATGTTACAAATATTAATATCATCGATTTATGAGGAACAATGAAGGTGTTGTACAATTTATCATCTCCTGTGATTTTTTAGCCACACTTTAGTATGCTCCTATGTGACTTGCAGCTCTTCTTTTTTATGGCACTTATCTTCTAAATATTCAGTCTAAATATTATCTTATAAAATATTCAGTCACAAATTTATCCCTAACCTCTACACAAATGCTTCCTTAAAGTGTTTAATTTTTCACTAGCTTACTTACCATAATTAGTTTTTCTGATTTCACTATAAACTGTTTCAGTCCCCTTCTGTACAGGAGCTGGAAAATGCATTGGCACAGAATCAATTTCTTTTCTTTTTTTTTTTTTTCTTTGCCTTATGAAAAGCTCCTTAAACAACCAGAACACACTGTTTTACTTTCAGAGGAAGTAGCTAGGTAAGCAGCAATGAGCCTGTGTGAAAAAGCAAGTGCACCCCCTCCCCAAACCCAGCCTGTAAGGGTCTGAAAGAAGGATGTCTCTCCTTCTATGCAAAAATGATGAAGAAATTGTACTTCCCTTCCTAAATTTGACTTCAACATTCTAATAATCTCTTCTGAACTTAAATCAATACTGCTTTAATTTCACAGAGACATCTGCCACCTGAGAATATTTTCTCTGGATCGCTTTGAAGAGCTTCTTCAATTTGTTCTAAGGGTTTAGGGCTCCTAGACCAGAGGAGATCTATCACTTGGAAGACTAAGGACACCCCCTTTTGGCAACTAGCCTGATTAAATCTTAAGGGCACCCAAAATAATCTAAATTGCTGTTGTTTGGGAAATGTCTCTTTAAATGCTGGGGGCTAACACTTCAGAATTGAGTTGCAAAACTGCTATTAATTTAAACAACAGGAGCTACACTTCACCAAGTGTCTAATCACAGCAGCTTTCAAACTTGCAGCTTTGGCATGAACTTTTGTGGCAAAATAATTTTAAGATCTCAAGGCATATGTTATATACTTATAGACTATTGCTTAAATGATCACTTCAGTTTACAGTAAAGTAAGAATTGATCTTAGAATTTTAAAAACAGGTAGCTCATTTTGTTTAGGACTCCATTTTAGCAAGTTCCAGTACTAAATCTACCCTCCTTGACTCTGTGCAAAGACTTGATTGGAGGCATTTCCTTAGTCTGCTTTTTTTAAAATCATACCCATTTTATTATATTGTGATAAAATGCCACTGCCCATGTTATTTCCTTTGTTAATCTCCCAAAAGTTGCCTCAGCACTGAAAAAATGTGCCAGGAGAAATTACTTGGATGATTTGACATTTTGTTCCCACTAACTTTATACTGTTGCCACCCTGCAGATTACTAATCAGATATAAAAGTAAAAGGAGGAGAATATTCTTAGTCAGCCATGCTTAGCAGTTTCTCCCTTGTCACTTCAGGGATATTTCCTGATCTCACTTTAGCCCCTGCCTTTGGTTTTGCTCAGATTAACAATAAAGGGTCTAAATCACCTTGCCATCGTTTTTCACAACTAAGCTCCAGAAAAGACAAGCACTATATTCTTGTCAAGCATACAAACTTGGTAAGTATCAAATTTAATAATTCCAGGAAGAATTCCAGAAATGACCAGATAGCTCAGACATGACTGCAAAAACAGGGTAAAACAGTGTTTTCAAATGTAAGTAATTCTTTACTGATAAAGACAAGACGTACAGCCTTCTACAATAATTTCAACTTGTTTTGCAGTGACATTCAATCAATCCCAGGTCCCAGAAGTGACATAAAGGCCACTGTTACAGCTTAGCTACTGCACCACTTATTGCAGTGGCCTTTCACAATACACAAAATACGATTCTCCTGCTCCTGAGAAAATTAATATTGACATTGACAACAGTGGCAGGAGGAACAAATGATTGGAAAGATAAATTAATTTGAAGTTAGGCCTCAGAGATCAAAGAAATCTGGAATTCCTCAAAAGGCAGAAGAAATCAGACTCTACATGCAGCTGCTGGATGAGCAATGTGTGCCCAGAGAAAAGATAAATGTGATTTGCTTTGTCTTCATTCAGAAAATAGGAGGACTCAAAAGAGGCATAAAAGGGATTTGGAGCAAGGTGATAATCTGAAAGGTCTGTTCCCTCGGAAGGGCTGGTCCTATCCACAGACAGACATGAAAGAATATTATGACTGGAAACAAAACCTTACAATAACACCAATGTAGCAGAAGTATCAGTAGCAGTCCTGAGGCCAAATTCTCTCTGTGGGTGTACATGATTATTACAGGGGAATATTAAGAAACTTGGCTTTGCTTCTCTTTTTCCAAGAATAAATCTCATCCTGTTTTCATTGTGATAGGCAGTGCAGAGCTCAAGAAATAACTTGGTTTCATACAACTCCTTCTATTGAAGCAGCATCCTCTGGATGCTCTCAAAGATGAACACATTCAATACTTGCAGTGCAGTTTCCATTTCCATAACCAAAGCACTCAGCTCTGTCCTGGGGCAACAAAGGAAATCGACTGGGGAACTTTGTATCTCTGCATACCTGAAGCACAGTTCAGTGTTACAGAATCAATCAGTGTTTCGTGCACCGTGCATAGGTCTGTAGCACGAGGCAGCATTCAATTAAAATAATCTGATCTCATTTACACACTATAGTAAACATTATTCTCAGTTTAACAGGGTTCTGTCTACAGAGCACAGATACTATCTTTATTACTCAGTCTGATATGCAGGAATGGTGTTATATATCAAAAGTGGGGTGAAAAGGCTATTTTTATAGAAGCTGATCTTGCATTTAATAGGGCTTTGAATTTAAATAATGCACTATCACATCCTACCACTCTACACCATTGCATTGGGTAGTGCATGCTCAGATACAGTTGGAACAATTATTAGCCCTATTCTGAAAAAGAGTGCAACAACTCTGGTGCTTCAGTGCAGAATTGAGCAGAGGTGGGTAAACAGCATGCTTAAAACACAGGGAAAACTCTGTGATGACCGATAGCAGGAAGTGGAAACAGAAAGGACAGGAGGACTGGCTGTTCCGGGAGAGCTTGGCTGCCAAGCTTGAAGAGTAAGCACTCTTGCCCAAACATCTGTGTTACCAACTAAACAATCATGTCTTTGGTCTCTGAAATAAGTGGCTAGTCCTTCCTACCAGGAAGAAGGAAATTTATCTATTTCTTCCTCAGTCTACTTCTCATTCAGCTGAAGCAAAGATGCAAGAGAAGAGCATAAACGTCTCTTGCAGGGTTTATTCACTCTCAGCTACTTGGAGCTTTTTGCAAATTTCTGAAAGGTTTAACAGCTTTCAGCACAAGGCCATAACGGCATCAGAGTTTTCCAGATGACACAGAATGATTGAAGTGGGCATTTGGGTAGTGAATAAAATTCAGTGGATATTTCTCCCTCAAGATTGCAGACATGTACCTCAGCCCCACGCTCTGAGGTCTGAATACTGCAGGGAGGAGGACAAAGTTATCTGGGCATCAATATCCTCATTTCTCTGTTTAAGGTGCCACAAAATCCAGGACAGTCTCCAGGCCTTTCCAGACTGAGACTAAATCAACACTGGTCTCCCTTCTCTATCACAAGTGAATTAGAGCTCTGACCTTCAACCAGTTCCTTTACAAAGGAGGAAATTCCACTGGTTTCTGTTCTCTTCATTGTCTTACCCTGGGGCAACCTCAAGCGGCTCTCAGCGAATTTGGCCCCTTTAAAATGGATATTTCACAGCAGGCTGCCTTGTGCCTAGAGCCACAGCTGGGAGCCCTGCTCCACACAGACCTCACCGGGGTGGGAACAGGAATGGGAGGATGCCAGGGGAAGGAGGACTGCAAGAACAGCAGCACAGGAGCCACAGCATCAGCCAGGTTTAGGAGCACTGCTGGCAGGAGACTGTCATGCACACAAAGCACAACCCTGGCATTCCCAGGTGCCAATACCAGAGCGGAGTCAGGGAGCAGCAACAGGCTCAGAGTTGCTCCCAAATATTAACCATAGAGGCCAGACAATTTATTACCTCTGTGAGGATCAAGCGTTGAGACTTCAACTTCAGTGTAATCCACCTCAGCACTCTCAAGGTCAGGTCCTGCCCCAAAAATATCAAGAAGATGTTTCTTTGTAGGACTGCATGCTTTGTTTGAGCTGTGGGCCTGATCCTGCTGCCACTGAAATTATTGGACAAGTCCCAGTGGACTTAGATAGGTGCAGGACCAGGCCCTGCTGATGGCAGATGGGAGTTACTCTGCTAAGTTGTAAGGACAGCCCATTCCAAAGGGTCATCCCAATCCGAAGGGCAGCAGACCAACTAAAGGCAGATTTCTGAAACCATGGGACATGCAAATTGTCCCTAAAACAGTTATTTGCAATGTAACACCTTCAAAAGTGACACAACATGAAACGGAGTAGGGAATTATCAGATTCTCCCATATTCCTGCTCCAGCTGCTCTTCCCTTTCTTTCCCTGCCATTATTTTCTCCTTGTTTTCTGTGGCTGCCATGGCAGGACACTTCCCATTCTCCACTTTCCTCACATTTAAAGCAACCTCCAAGTCTTTCATGACCTCCCTCATCATCTCTCCAAATTTCTGCTTTGCCAGTTAGCAATTTCAGCACTTTTCTCCGAGGCTGCCTCCAAGCCCCCCATAAAACATTTGGAATGGAATTCATCTTCCTCCTTAAAATGCTTCTCACAATACCCACAGAAAGTCTGACAACGACCAGGCATCTAACTTACTAAAACCACTGGCTGACAGGTACTGGCGACCTGGCTACAAGAAACAGCTGCTCCTTTTCCCTGTATTTTTCTTAGAGTGGAGATGATTTTCTACCAGATTTCCTTAAGAGTTGGAAGGAACCGTAACAGTCATTCAGACTGAAATCCTGCAGAACTGATTTGGCAGATTATTTCATTCAAATTTCATAGCAGGTTATTTTTAGACTTAATTCTTAAATAATTCAAGATCCATAGAAATGAAGAAAGGACAGAGAAGTAAAAAGAAGCAGAAATCTTTAGAAAATATTAGTTTTTCAAAAATCTGAGTGTTTGTTATAGAACTTACAATTTTGAGTATAAATTGTGTTTTTATACCATCCATCATTGGATGGCCTGGGATCCAGCACAGCTAATTACACTTCATAATGCAGTTGGTAAAAGGGTCCTATCAAGTGTCATTTTGTACATAGGAAAAAAGGGATGGCCCTATCAAATCCTTATTACTACCATTTGGAAACATCAAGACTTTCAATTATAACATTATTTTTAAATCTATTAAGTATGAAATTACCTTTACTCTCATCTGGTGATTTCATGTGATTTTCATTATCTTCAATGTAACCTGATCCTAAAATACAAAAGCCAAAGTTGAGCTGACAAAGTGTTTATTATAACTAATGAAATAAATGAGTTACACAGCCACAATTCCTATCGGCATTGTCTGTATTTCTACTTGACTCATTCTACTTTTAGATTCCCACCTCAGACATTCAGATGGGAAGAATGTGGCTTTTGAAATAATCAGCTAAAAAACACCCAAGGGGCAACTTTGTCCATGTCAAGTGCTCTAAACAATGTGTCCACCTGTCTTTGTCAAGTGCTCTGAGATCCTGCAATGAAAGGTGCCCAGTCATGGCAAGTTAACATCTCTGCACTGTGGCCACATCACAGGACCATGTGCCACAGCTCAAATTTCCTCTCTGAAATAATTTTCTTGCAGTAAAACCAGAAAGTAATTTTCTTTTACCATGATTTCTCCATCAGTGATATTGTCAAATGATTGCCTGGAAGAAGTGTCTGAGCAGACTTATAAACCAATCTTTGTGTAAGATGTGCTCATAAAAACTGTACAAAGACAAAATGACAGAAGATACCTTGGACAATGTTATTGGCATCCCTCTGCATTCCCAAAACATTGGGCCCTATCCAAACAACAACTATGCAAGTCCAAAACTTTGAATAAATGTTTGGTTAAACCAACTTACTAACAGTCTTACAGCAAAATACCCTACCCGAATAGTAGTTTCCATCACTGGGCTGTCTTGTCAGTTTTTCATTTGTCAAGTTTGGAGCCAAGGCAGAACTGAAAAACAAACCAATAAAAGTTGATGTAATTATCCAAAATCAGTCAATAAAACCAACAACATGATTCCCTGCAAAGATCAGTCACTGTCTATGCTGACTACCACATAACTACTGAAGGTAATAAAAATCTTGCTTTTGCTTTAGGAGAAGCGCAAATAAACTTGGAGGTCAAAAATGTTCCCTATTGCATTATTCTTCTTTAAAACCTCTGTATTTTCAATTTTATTCCATATCTAAATGCATTCAAATAAAGACCTGACATTCTTGTATTTCATTTAGCTAGCCTTTTTTTCTATTTTTAGAGTATTTCCTCATCCTGTTGTTGTGTTAGCAGGTGGTACATGAAGCACAACCCATCTATTGTCTGCAGGTGTGTGCTGTAATAAGCTGTATTCATATGAAGCAAGGCTTACAGCCCTTTATACACAGAAATATTTTGCCACCATCATAAAGCAAGTGTTGAGGTTTAACCCCAGATGGCAGCTAAATATCACACAGCTGCTCAGTCACTCCCCGGCCCTGCCACGGAGGGGTGGGGAGGAGGATTGGAAAAAGATTAAAACCCCATGGATTCAGATAAGAACAGTTTAATGATTCAAATGAAGGTAATAAGAGCTGTGAAAAGGAGAGAGAGAGGAATAAACCCCAAAGAAAACGAGGGATGCCCAGCCAGTCCCCGAGCAGCGAGCGGCGCCTCCCGCAGTCCCGGGCTCGGCGCAGTTTGGTGCCGGGGCTGTGCTGCGATAGCGACTGGCACCTGCTGTTCTTCAACCTCCAGCAACCCCACAACTGAAGGGTCCTCCAAGAGGTGGGACAAGGCAGCTGCTTCATTTCCTCCATCTCCAGGGCTGCGACACTGAAAGCCCACCAGGATTCTTTTGGGTCCTTGAAATACCTGCTCCTGAAGGAGTCAATGCCCACAGAGCCTCTGGGCCAGTCCCAGTGGGAGCTTCTGCCACACATTCCCAGTCAGGCTGGTTTGAGCCTCCAGTTCAGTCAGCTACTGGAATCCCCCTCCAGAAATACAAATGGCTTCTGGCCCTTCACAGCCTGATGACATCGGGGACACTGTGCACCCGTGTCTGCTCCAGCCTTATACTCCCGGGGGGCTGACGTTACAGGGCACGTGATCCACACAGTCCAGTGAACATTGTCCCTCTCTTCCACACGGCTGGAGGCAGACCCCCTCTAGTCTTCATCATAGGTTTATCCACTCACTTCTTGTGAAAATGGATTAGAATTTCTTTCCATAGAATCAGGAGTAAGATCAGCCCTTCCACTCTATCTGAGGAACTGCCCACTGCAGACAGCAGTGGCAACTTTCCTGGAAGAACCCCCTTTTGAGATTATCTTTCTTTGCATTTCATGTAGGGTTGAGGTAGAATTTCCATCCCACTTCCTCATGTTGTCTCTGTAGACCTGCAGAAAAAACCAGGTCTCCCCTGGTGTGTACCCTCCCTATCCTCCCTTGACCAAAAAACACTGTTACTAGCTGAGATTCCAGACTGTGCATGTGGGGAGTAGAATCTGTATCCTCTCTGAGCTGCTCAACCAGTTTCTCCACAGCAGGGACAAGAGAGGAAGAGAGATTTTT
Organism: Pardalotus punctatus; assembly: GCA_013400915.1. NCBI lineage: Eukaryota > Metazoa > Chordata > Aves > Passeriformes > Pardalotidae > Pardalotus > Pardalotus punctatus. The sequence continues at coordinate 29,892 of VZTX01008276.1, read as the reverse complement.
CTGTGTACTGCTAGAGCTGGGGAGCCGCTGCCTTCCACCATTGGTGCCTCTCTGGCTCTTCAGACAATACTGTCAGTGAGTTGGGGTACAATGATGGTGCACTCTGGGGTACAAGTTCCTGACACATGGTTTGTGCACATTAGACTTCATCTGGATCTGTGAGTGGCCATGTGTTGTCTGGGTCATAATAAATTATCTCTAAGCATGGCTAATTCCCTCCTGTACTGAGTACATCTCTCCATTATTGTCCACTTGCCTGGGTGAAACAGAACATCTTCCTTGAAGAAATATCTTTCCTTCATGCTTGACAAGAGTTGCCTCCAGAGGTTAAGGACTTGTGTTACTCTTCCAATCACCCTGTCAATGCACCCTTCCCTAGAAAATGATCACAGCTGCTTGGCTTCCCTTCCTTCTAATTCCACACCACCAGCCCCATTATCCCAGCAGCAGAGCAGCCAGGTGATAACGTGCTCACCTGGAGGATGGCTGAAATCCTTTTGCATATCCTGCAGCTCACTCAGGGATAGGGATCAAGTGGTTACCTCTTGTTCTGCCTCTTCCTCCTGTTCCTGTTATGACCCCGCTTCATCCCTCTTTACTAAACAAGCCATCTTTCCTGTCCTTTTCTCTTCTTTTTTTAGGAGCAACTGCTACAGATGGGTTGGTCCTCTGGTTCAGCTGCATCACCCACCCCCGGGGTGAGTAATCACAGCTCTTGTTGCCAGGGTTTGAGTAGCCACAGGGCCTGTTGCTGGAGTTTGGGTGCCCACTGTGCCTGTTGTGGGGATTGCAGCAGCTGCAAATAATGGCTTAGCCCTAAACAAAATCTGAACCACATTCAGCCACATGCTGGTTCCTACCAATAGGATCATGCTAGTTCCAACATCCCAAGTGTATTCAAAATTTTCCTGATTCTCAAATGCTCTGGTAATTAGCCTGGAAGGTATGGGAAGATGTCCCCTCCATAGCCTGGCTGTCCCAGGCTATGGCTAAAAGATGCAATTGTGAATAATTCCCAACAGATGTCTCCCCAGGCACAGGTGATGGCACCGTTGAGACCCAACAAGATGAGCTACAACAAAACAATAATCTTAGCCCGGTCCCGAAGGCAACAAACACAACAGGGTGCAGTAGTGCAAGCCAGGTGTTGGACAACACAGCTCTGAGAGCAAACAAATCAACACTGTGACCAGTGGCTTTTGGACTGTAGGGAATGCTTGTAACAAACTTGTTTCAACCTGCACTGGTCAGATCTGTTGTTAATTTTGAGTGCCATTTTGGGTGCCAAAAAGAACTGTCATGGTTTAATCCCAGTTGGTAACTAAGCAGCCTCCCTCACCCACCCCACTCCCAGTGGGACAAGGAGAAGGACTGGAAAAAGGTAAAACCCAGGTAAGAACAGTTGAGATAAGAACAGTTTAATGATTGAAATAAAGTAAAATATTATTATAATAATAGTAATAATAATAAAAATAATAATAATAGGAGAGAGAGAGAGGAACAAAACTTAAGAAAAACAAGCGATGCCCAATACAATTGCTTGGCACCCACTGACCGATGCCCAGCCCTGAGCACTGACCAGTGCCTCTCACAATTCCCCCCTGGTTCTTATACTGGGCACGATGCCCTGTGGTGTGGAAGATCCCTTTGGCCAGTTTGGGTCAACTGTCCTGGCCACAATCCTGCCCGGCTTCTTGTGCAGAGCATAGGAAACTGCAAAGTCCTTGACTTAGTGTAAGCACTATTTAGTAACTAAAACATCAGTGTTATCAACATTATTCTCACACTAAATGCAAAACACACCACTGTACCAGCTACTAAGAAGAAAATTAATTCTATCCCAGCCGAAACCCAGACAGGAAGGCATCTTACCCAGACATCTCCATGGATGGTCCTTTAGCTTGACAGAGAAATACAAAAACATCTGTTAATAGGTTGCACAAGTTAAGAATATAAAGTAAAAATGAAAACAAAAATATAGTGACTGTCTTCTCATGTCAGAATGATTTCTCCTGGCTATCACAAAGTTAATTACCTCACATCTTATATCCTGTTCATCTCTCAGGTCCTTTAAATCTCTCTTTCACAGAGAACCCTAGATCCCAATTCCCAAATCTTAACAGCCAATTTAAGCAATCTGGGACATCTAAATGCTCCAAATTTTCCCACATAATTTGCAATGTACTGCATATCACAGGATAAATCAGATTTACTTATTTTCTGAAAGAACAAGACCTGAAAAAACACCTAAATGATAAAACACAAATCCCTACATGAAATTGTGTTACAGAAGGGGAAGGAAAAAAAAATAATCCCACAAGCTAATAATCTAAATTTGCTTCATGAGGACTAGAGAAGTACCTCAATTACACCTGAGTTGGGACCCCAAATCAAATTGTTACAGCTCTATGAGGGATCAGAAACCTCCCCAGGCTCTGTCTGCCTCTACATTGCCTGGGGCTGAATCTCAGATGTAGGACTGCATGGGAACAATGGAATTCTGGCCTGTATTTGATAACCTTTGCTTCCCTAGTGCCTGCCCAGCATGCTTGGAAAGCTTCAGCACATTTGCAGCTGAATTTGGGTCACCTGGCATTTCTAAGTAGATTATTTTAATTGTGTTTAGCCATCTCTGAAGCCTCACCCCCACAAGCCTTTGCTGCTGAGACAAATGCAAGTTTAACTGTAATACATCTGTGCCCAAACAAAGAGAAGGGAACCATTCATTACCCTTTTTCTTCTTACGCAAAAACCACCATAAAGCGACTGCTCCTGCTCCTGCAATGGCTGTAAGGACAAATGCAGCAATGACTCCTTTCTGCCAAGTTGCTAAGATGACTGCAAAGAAGAAAAACATGTTTAAGAGAGTAGTTACAGTAATAGCTCAACACTACCAAATTCTGCAGTTCCTGACCTTTCATTTTACTACAGATCAACCTTCTTACACACCAGGGAAGGACTCTGAGGAGACTTGTGTGCCAAGTTCTCTAGTGAGCCTCTCTTGTGACCAAAACCTCAGTACATCAACGGCTTGGCTTTAGTTTGCATCTGGCTCCTTTGGCTTTTGGGCACCCCTTAAACTGTTCTACATAAGTTGGACAATCTTTGTTTATAAAGATATCTCTCTGTTTAACTTCTGACAGTGGTGGAACAAAAACAACTAAGGGAGTTATACTTAGGAACAATTCAAATCAGATGACTTCTACATAGATTCCATTAATGATTATCATTAATGAGCTCACCACTGATGGTGATTGGACGGCTCCTCACATCCACGCTGGCTCGGTTCGAAGCCATGCAGTAATAGGTGCCCGTGTCCTTCCTCTTCATTGTTTTCTTGTGCCATATGGTTCTGTCTGAATATTCACTTGTTTCATGTAGAAGAACTTCACGATCAGTTTTTTTAAAAAACTTGAAGTGGATTGGCCAAGATCCTTCTTTCACAGAGCAGAGAAAAGCAGTTTCACTGCCAATTTCTACTTCTCCATACGGAATACTGCCCAAGCTGGCATCCCTGATTGGTACTACAGAGGAAGGCGCAAAGAAAACAAATATTTGTACTATTAAAAATAACTTTGATGACAAAATATTGTATTGTAGAAATGCTTGCTTTAGTGCTTAGTTAAACAGAGACTGAATGCACAGTATTAATCTTTCTGAACAGTCTCTGCCAGACAGCATCCTCTAGTAAATATTTTTATACATCCAGAAATAGAGAGGGAATGATAAAGAAACAAGGCAGACATAGGAATAAATTATACTCATCCTACAGAGGCCAGTCAGTCTCTTTCCTTAAAATCCCTTGGATGCACCTCTGGCCCCAGCCTACATATGATTTAATTTCCAGAAATAATACACTCAGCAGTTCCATGGTGTAAATTATGATGCAATTTATGTAGTACTGCTTTCATAGTCATGTAGAGTTATGCTATTTTATGCTAACTGTATGGTAACGGTATTCTTGTAACTTTTACTATCCAATAGAGGGTATCGGCAGATAAGGGATCAAGTTCTCCAAAGGCATAAGCAAATCCCAAATTTCAATGGTTACAGAATGCAGCAAACACAAAGAGAGAAGTTAGTTTGCATTTAAACAAGTTGTAAGAATATGCATAGCCAAACTATTGTTTTTAAATCTGCCAGTTTAAAAATGAAGCATATTAGCACACACAGAACCAGCCTAGGAGCAGAGGAGCTTCAGCCTTTGTAATAACGGGGAGAAAATGGACACACATTGTGCGACACAAGACATACAGAATGTCAGCAGCTTTGCAAAATGCTTGGGATATGAAGCATGTCTTGCTAAAATTCCTGAAGAAAATTCCTCTGGAAATATCATAAATGTGTTTGGGGAAGGGCTATGGATAACACAAGGCAGATGTAAAGAAGGAATCATTAAGCAACAGTGGTATAGAAGCAGAGGAAGGAAACCAGAATTGATATGAAAAGATGCTGGTCATGAAAGCTGTATTTGTTTTAGGAAGCAGATAGAGATATAAGACATGGGTTACGATGACTGAGCCCCTGACAGAAAGAATTGCTCAGGAAAACTGAAGACCTTTTCCAGATCTGGTACAGACAGAAAAGACCAAATACAGAGAATTCACAGTCACCACCTCAGCAGTGGTGGACTGTGGAAGACTGGCTCACCAGCCTCCAAAATACGGCTTTCTCTTCTGGACACTAAACAGTGTCACAATATATCCTGAACCACAGCTCTAACAGCCAGGATACACCAGTCCCAGCTAAGAAATATCCCCTGGTTAATGGACTAAGATCATGCTTTGTGTTTGTTTATTTGCATCTTGTTATTTCAAAATACCTAGTGAGCCTCTCTCCCTGGATAAAACTCTGAAGAGTTTTATCCTTCAGCTTCTCTCTAGTGTTAGTAAATGGTGGAACTGATGAACTTGAGTCCTAAGGTGCTGTAGTCTGGGTGAATATAAATACTGTACTAAAAGCCCTGTTTGGGAGATCAGCAAGTGGAGAGTGTGCAATAATCCAACCAACTCAGAAGAAATGCAACAATTCTGGATGTATCTGTTCTAGTCATACACAACTCAGTGTCAAAACTCAGAAGGAAAACAGCCTATTAACTACAAGTTTATCTTATTGAAACCAACACAATTTGGGTTCAAACCAGGACACAAAACTGAAAACTCCTTGGTAGAGAGAAATTACCTCTTCTGTTTCAAAGATCAAGAATAGACTTCTGCTCTGGTCCTGGACTACTGTGCTGTGATAGGCAACTACTTTAAGTCAAGTGAGCAGAAAGTTGTAAAAATTTCACATTCATTTTGCTTAGTCCACTATTTGCTGCTAGTTTCAAAACTCTAAATATGACATTGGACAAGAAGAAGAATTAAACAGACTTACCTATCACTGTGACATTTAGAATATTGCTAGTTTTCACACCACTGGAGTGATTGTTTCTAGCATCACATTTGTATCCTCCATTGTCATTTAGTCCAATATTTTCATCCAAGAATGTAGCATATGTGTCATTAGTTACATTTGTCTTAACTTCATCCCCTTTGTAGAATGTGAATGTTATTGGTGGTGTTCCCATCACTGAATGACAGATTAATTGTAGAGGCTTTCCTAACACCACCTCTGGTGAACCACTGACAACAGAAAGAGTTGGCTTGGAGACTGGAGCTAAAAGGGGAATAAAAAAAAAAAGGTTGCAAATTACACCGCATAAGGCCAAAAGGCACAATATTATTTTGTAGAAAACATAAATATGCAAAATTTAGCTAGTTTGCATGCACAGTCTATATTGGGAAACTCTTCCTCATCGATGCAATGGAAACAGGGGGACTTGACCAAAGAACATATGTGAGTTTGAATAAAGTAGCATACAGGGAGAATATGAAGCAAAACAAGAAAAGGATCAATGACACAGCTGTGGATCACCCAAACTCCAGAACTAGTTCTGGACCAAGGAACAAATCTGTTCCACGTATGACCTGAGATGGATGGCACAGCTCCTCCTCAGGGCCCTGTTTCAGCAGCACGGTGAGTCACAAGCCACTTCATCCCTTTTCCACACTGCAGAACCGCTGTGCAGTGAGAGGGAAGGGAACTGCAGTATTTATAATTTGTGTGCTGGCGAGGCCGTTGTGTAGATAGCAATGAACCCTGCACTTTTCTAGAGCAGAGCCAACCAGCTGACCTCTGGCTCTCCTGGCTTTCTGCCTGGAGGGTCAGGGGGAGGGATTCAAGGCACACACTGACACAGCTTCAGATCAAAGGCAAAGTTTTGCAGAACATTCTTGGCTCCTGCAAATGGCAATGAATGAGACTTTATCTGGTCCCTAGCAGAACCAAGGGACCAGCAGGAAGCCATTGCCAACTCCCTTCTCCAAGGGCCAGCCCTGGAACATCTGCCTTGATTAGATCATGATACTCCAAGTTCTCTGCAGCTAAAGCACATCTTGCAGAAATTCATGTTGCAAGAACTAACAGGCACCCTGCTAGTTCGTGGACTAGAGACTGATTCTGTAAACAGATGTCCTTATTTATAAACTTCTGGTCTAGATCCTCCCCCACCCTGGTGGGTTCTAAGCCTCTGTATCAACTCACCATAAACATTAACCCTTACAGATTTGCTCTCCTTGACTATTCCTTTTACTTCAGCTTTACAGGTGTAAGATCCAGTATCATTCACAGTAACTCTCATTGTTAAGACTCTAGAATTTTTCAACAGGATGTCTCCACTGGAACTTTTCCGTACTATAGAGAAGTTGGCTCTCCGAAAACCATTGATGCTGCAACTCAAACTTATTTCTTTGTTTTCATCCACCTTAGTCATAGAAGCAGACAACGTTGGCTTGGGAAACAACTCTGCAAGATAAAAAGAGAACTGATTCATTCGAAGTGAGACTGGAAGAATATGACTAAGGATCTCAAAGTACACAGAATGAAGGACATACTGATAGTTTATAATTTGGGAACAAAGCAATCATGTTATTTTAACATTATTGTATATGCAGGGAAAACAGAAACTTAGCAATTGCTTGAAACCACTTTTCGTAGGTTGTTTGAGGATATCATTTTTGTTGAGAAGTATAGATGGGCAAAAACCAAAATCTAACAAGCCTTTAACTTACAGAAAATTTACACTCAGATCTGGAGGCTACAGCTGGATCTTGAGTTCTGTCAAATTTAAATTGAAATATTAATACTTTGAGTATAATCTAAGATGAACAGATGTTTTACCTGACACAAAAACATTCATTTTGGTGGTTTTAGACACCGCTCCTTGCTCCACCTTGCACAGGTATTCACCACTGTCCTCCTGAGTAGCTACTGTAGAATATTTCAAAAGTCTCTTATCTCGTACACTGTTCAGTATTGTTCTGTTTTTCTGCAGGATGATTTCAATGTTACGTATTTGAGCTACCACAGTTGAGCATTCCAATTCTATTTGGTCTCCTTCTGTAACGTTATTGGAGGGCTTGGTGATCAGAGTGGGCTTTATAAATGGTTCTGCAAAAGAATATAGATAAATAATACGTAAATAGATAGATAGATAGATAGACAGATAGATAGATATACATATATGACCCCATTTTTATCTACAGCAAGCAAAGAAATGTAAGAAGAAAATTTAAGCCACTTACCCTTGACTGTAACAAGTGTTTTGTTGCTGTGTTCTGAGCTTTCCCATCCAGATCTTACTTGTCTCTTGCCAAAGCAATCGAATTGTAAAATATTATCTCCCTCTTCAACGTAATATTCCACTTCAGAAAAATTTTGGGTTTGTTCAGGTACACGTTTTTCTTTAGGTGCTGAATTTGTCTTTATCTTCCGGAAAACGAACTCTAAAGGAGGTACTTCTTCTGGCAGCTCACACCGCAGTTTCACAACTTCACCCTCTAAAACTTCTTTTTTGTCAGCAGTCAGGATTGGCTTGGTCATTCCTTACAACAGACAACAAGAAAATAAATAGAACATTGCATACTCCTGAAATAAACACTATCTCTGATGACTGTGGGAATGATTTACACTAATTAACAGATGCGAATAGTTTGCAAGAACCCGAAATGACCCAGTAACTACTAAATGCTGAACAAATTCTTTCCAAGTTGCTTTTCCAAGGGGAAAAATGTCACCTGCAGTCAAGAACACATGGCTAGAAAATGTTTGGGTGGAGGTGGCCCCTGCTCTCACAAGAGCTGAAAGAACAAGAGTGATAGAACATTGTCTACAAAAGCAGCCCAGAGCTGATGCTGGCTTTGGCAATGGCTCTCACACCCTGAGCAGCTCTGTACGCTATTTCCAGCATTCCCAGGAATTCTACCTGCTCCCCACCCTGGTTATGGGGGTGGGCACCAGCTTTCACAAATAACACCTCTAGTCTGGGGAGCAGAGGCTCAGGACAGTGGGGATGGTGGCACAGGCTGACTGTCACCGATCTGTCCTGGAGCCCTGGGATCCTGAGTCCACTCCTGTGCCTTTACTTGGGGTTTATTACCAAAGTCTCATGGGATGTCACACTTTGCAAGACACCCTGTTTGGCACTATTATTCCCTCCCCTGGAGGTTGTTCTCTCTTTGCACCTGATCTGCCATGTGTGACAGAGCACTCACCTGCCACCCAAACATACACAGAGCTACTGAAACTCAGCTTTCCGTCTGCTTTCACAGTACATTCATAGTCTCCTGTATCTGAAGATTTGGCCACAGGTATCTCATACCGTGCATCTTCTTTGTCTGATACAGTCATAAACACGAGTTTTCCGTCCTTAAAAATTGTAAAATTATGCTTCAGCTGGAAATCAGCATTTTTGCTAATATCAGCATGGCAGATGATTGCCATCCGAGCTCCATTCTTCACTTTGACAGATGGCTGAACCCTGATTTCAACTCTGTTGAAAGTAAAAACTTGAGAGAAAATAAAAAAGAAAAAGTTATATTTATTTTAAATTAGTACAACAAAATACTGTTATCTCAAGCTGGTACATTTAAATTACAAAAATCTAATTTTAAAAGTTACATTTCATTTGACAGGAATATTGTAATTTAAATTGATAAGCACTTTAGAAATAAAGTTCATAGTAGTATTTATATATATGTATGTACGTGTATAGAACTAAATATATATGTGCATAGAAATAGATTCTGTGTTTTAACCACAGCAAAGATAAATAATTTGTAGCTTAAATGTTACAACTGTTAGAATCCTGGAATAATCAATATTTTTATTCTCACAACTAGAAGAACAAGTATAGAAAGATGTACTAGTTTGTTCACTTTCCCTTTCTTTGGAACTTTCACTTTTGGGTTTTGCCCATTTTGATCAGGATTTGTGTTAGAAATTGCTACTTGAATAGAAAAACTTCGCTGCATCTAAAGAAGGCCCTTGCCCTGTACACTTACCAGCTATTTATAATGCATCCTTGCTAGAGAGAGTTTGGGGCATAAAACCAGTAAAAAGCTGTGAATTTCTTTGCATGTGAATAGACCACATGACAATGGGAAGCAAACATTTCTCCCTGGTGAGGGAAAAAAGGCAGCATGCAGACGGTAGTGCTGGGAGCCAGCAGCACGGCAAGATGAACAGTAAACGTGTTCCTTTCAGAACACAACTCCTGAACTCTGATCAATTCTTTCACAAGACCAGGAGACAGTGCTCTTAACTTATATTCTACAGTTTTATCCTCCCTCCTTGCTTGTGGGCATGAGAGGGATTTTTACATACCAAAACAAAATGCTAATTTTCTCTCCCACCTCTTTTATGGCTCAGTAAATTACTCTAGGAAAGATTTTACCAAAACTTTTATTAAGGCATGAGCAGCACATCTCTGATTTAAACACTCTACCAAGGAACACCACCAAGTAAAACCCTTTTTTCTTTTCATATGGCCAATACCGTACAGCAAATTCAAATAACCTCTGTTATGAATACACACCAACAACTGAGGAATTAGTTAAATTAGTTATATTAAATTTCTACATAAAAAACCCCCAACAAAACAACAAAAAACTAGCATTGCCTACCTTTCCCCTGAGCGTAAAGTTCTGAACCTGGAAAAAAAAAGGAAAAGAAATGTAATTTTCAAAGCTTACAGATTGAGAGACAGTAATGCAAAACTGTAAAAAGCCTCACCAAACCCCAGACAAACCAGAAACTCATGTACCCACCCAAAGATTTAGTTATCAAACTTACACTGCAAGAAAAACACCAGAAGAGCAAGATACATCTCGTTCCTGAAGAACAGACACTTAATTCCAAAATAAAACAATACTCATTATCAGAGGTGATGCCTCCAGGTACCAAAACCACGTTACGCTTTTTTCCCTTGCTGTTTTATGGAAACTGATAAAAATTTGCCATTAAAATTTGTAAATTTTCCCAGATCTTCAGCAGAAACTGGCTGGATCAAGTAATCGTTCCCATTACTGGAAACTGGAAATGGCAAACAATGAGAATGTATCTGCTGCTCGCAGGCAGATTACTGGTCAGGAAGTGACTGGACTTTTCCTGAGGGCGCCACCAAATGCATTTGCTTTGTTTAATTTCTTAAGGTGTATTAAAAAAACAAGAAGTTCCAATGACATTATCCTGCAGTTCCTGTCAATATGGGTATTTTTAAGTCACGATTAACCATTTAGGAACACCAATTACCTTTGCTACTTGACCTCAGCAGATACTTGAGCAAATATTTCCCTTCATCCTACCAGAGAACTCTTTCAGAGAATCGATGTACATAATTACTCATTTTTCCCCTTTACCTCCATTTCTAGGTCTCCCATCTTTGCTGTGGCAAAGAACTGAAAAAGTTCAAATTATCTCAAAAACCAGAGGTATCACTGTGTGAGATCAGAATACTGACAGGTGGATCTCTCATACTACCATCATATATCAAAACCATGGATCTGCACCAGATTTTATTTTATGCTGTTAGGACAGTGTAAATCACCAGCAATCACAAACCTTAAAGCCCTTAGGAAAAGGCTTGGATGGAGTTCCAGTTCTCAGCAGAAATCTGCAGCAGCACTGGCACAATCTGAAATACAGAACACTTCTCAGCTGTCCAGGATATTCCTCTCAGTGTATCAGCCTGCTTTTGTATCAGATTTAAGCTATTCCCTCCAGCCCTAACACTGACTGAAGCCTACAGGCCTGACAAAGTGAGTTGAAATCAAGCCCTTCAGAAAGCGTTTCTCGAGTTGTGTGTCCCAGAACTCCCCAAGTCATGATTTAGTTATTCTTGAAAACTGAATGCTCAGCTCTAAATCTCTTTGTTCTTTCCCCTGCAGACAGAGTCAATGCTTTCCTTTAATTCCAGCAACATTTTCCAGGCTTGCTAAAACACGGCATAAAACAATACTAAATACGTTCACAGAAGTCCATAAATGAGACACACAGTTTTCATAAGCGTCACTGTTCATATGAAATCCCTTCCTTTCCTCCTGGGGTGAATGAAAGCTGTAGTTTTTCCCCAAAACCAGGGTTTTAAAGCTGTAAGTCCACTTCAACGATTGCATTACCCACATAAGCCTGGAATTTTGCAAAAGGAAAACACTCATCTGTTTAACAATGTATCGGCTGCACGAACAAGGCCTCTCTGGCTGTTTCACAGAATGGCACAATAGTCACAGCAATTAGGACTAAGCTGTTAACTAGCAATAGTGTTTGTCCTGCTCAGTCCAGGCTGTTTGACACGCACCACCAACAAAAGCCTGGTGGCTTGGCCGGCTGCCAGCAGCGGTCCCCAGAGGCAGGTAAAGGAAAAGAGTAGGAGGACATGTGGCAGGTGGAGAACAAAGGTAGATCAACTTTTGCTACTGGTAACAAAAAAATAGGAAGGAAGGAGATTTTCCCCTTCCCCTTTTCCCTGTTAAAGAATTAAGCAGGACATAAAAAGCTCAGCAAAACCACATCAGTCTTTCCCACGGGGGAACAAAGGTTCCTCTGAGCACCAGTAAGGGAAGGAGAGTGAGGTTGGGCCAATATTCCTCAGAGAGAGCCACCAGGGCTCAGGTCAGAGCCAGGCTAGTTTCAGACTCAGGTGGAAAGGCCAGCTTTCAGGATGAAACAGCTCAGGATTAACGTTCAATGGTGCCAAACCTGAGGCTGTTGCCAGATGTCACCCCCAAGTGAAGTTCATTCCACAAGATCCCACAGGCTGATTAAACTGTCATATTCCTCACAAGCCTCAACACTGTGGAGAGGAAAATCAAGCTTGTATTGACCAAAACACAAGAATTAAATTCTACTGCAGGAATTTAGGTGAAAATAAAATGAAACTTGAAAGAAAAACCTTTCAAACACACATGAACATCTTGAGACCATCTTCCAGGGTAAAACTGGAAATCACAGTGACCTAAAGAATTAAAACTTGTAGTACCTGTACAACTGCATATTTCCCTAACAGCCATTTTATTTGAACCTCTCTAGATACGTATTTCTGAATTACATAAAATCAAATTTATTCTTGTATACATCATATAAAGAACTCTATTCAATCCCTACTATATCCGTGGGAAAAGCAGGATTGACCTAAAAAATGCAACACACCTTCTGAAGCAGCCAGAATAGCCATTATAATCTGCCTGAATGCCCTTTGAAACCCATGGGAATCATCACATTTCATCTACTGCCAATGAATTGGACCCTTACACACTAAACCTCATCTGGGAATTCCCAATCTCTGTTTCTACTGGCTGGATCCTCTGCTACTTGCTTACATGTGACATTTCCTAAGAGCCACCAGCTCTGGCAACTGAACAGAGCTTTGCTGAAATGAGAGGCGAAGCCTATTTCCCTAACTAAGGGAAAAATGCTGAATAAGATTTTCAATTTTTTCCCTCTGCAAATGCAGTGTTTTCAGCCAGTCCCTTACGACAGGAAAGGGAGCTCGGGGTTCCCAGCACATTCCAGCTGTTTGTTTCCATGTGCTCTCAGCAAAGAGCAGCCGCGGTGCCGACCTGCAGCTCGGACATCTCAATCCTCACACACCAACTCCAGCCGAGCTCCTGCAGCCCCTAACCTTGGTCTCCTGGTCCCAAACGCCCCTTCCTGATGGCACTTTCACTTTCTTCAGACAAGATGAAGGCTTCATGTGCATTGCCTTCAACTTCTATCTCACTGATTTATCAATAAAGCATTTCTGGACTCAGAAATCTTGTCCCTGTTAATGGAGGTTCCACATAATTTCCTGCATAAGTTCACTGATTTTAGATACAGTTAATTGCTTTAGAGGTGTATCTACAAATATTTAGGATTTTTCTAAATTTTTATTTAAAAATTCAGAAATCTGTGTCCATCTAGACTGAAGTCAAAACGTTTTCCAGTAACTAAACCAAGAACAGAAAAGCAGCTCTGATTTCTAATTCCCTAATTCCTGACATACACAATGGTTTAACTGCTTTGATTTCTTACAACTCTGAACTGTTTTGCTTATTTACCAATTCCCGTTTCAGTATACTCATAGATAATAGAATTATAACAAACATTGCTGTTTTCACAATTCTAGACAAACCCCTGGTGAGCTGGGAATGAATCAAGTTCTTTCTACATACATTTTCAGGGCATATTGTCTTCTCTTGAAAGTGGGACATTTGCATCAATTATTTTTGTTTTAAAAGCATCTCTTTACACCTCCCTAGAGAAGAATAAAAAATTAATTTTTCTCCATGGATTTGAATATTTAGGAGTATATTAAAGAAATAAACATTGCCTCTTTCTGAGGAGTCTGGAAGTTCTACAATTTACAGAAACTCCAGAATGCCCAGTTTGTCTGGGTATAAATTACATTTCACAATGGCACCATCTGCTGGGAGATGAGCATGGCAGTGAAGCAAACTGGGGTTCCCTCAGTGCTCCCTTTCACAATTAAACACAGGATGACTGATATCCTACACATTCTCCAAATGGCAACATAAATTAAACCTGGAATAGTAACTCAAGGAACCAGAAGGCAGATAATGACAGAGTATCACTGAGGGTTTCACCCTGGAATTTTTACTTTTAATACAACAGGAGCTAATTATTACTATTGGATTTTACACTTCCTTGCTGATAGAGTGTAACCCTGAAAAGGGCATGAGAAATCTATCTTGACTTGTATTTCACATAGCACACACTTCCACATACCTTAGAAATTCATTCAGACAAATGAGAGAAATTCCTCCTTGCAGAGATGTGAAAAATGGATGATTACATTCTCATCATGGTCTGTGATAACACCTCGAGCTTCCTCTGTGCCAGCAATGTCTGACTGATTCAGCCCCTCAAGGACATTTTCAGCTGCTGTCCACTACTGGATGAACAAGTTCCTCAGTTCACAAACACACATCACACCCTGTCACTGTCACACAGGGCCCTTTCCTGGCAATATACCAGGATTTGCACTCGTTTTCCTTAACATCCAGCATTTCCAGATGCAGCTGGAAAACAGCCTCAAGCTCTGCAGCAATATTCATCAGAGTATGAACAGTGACAGAGGAGAGGTCAGAAACTTCTGGCTGGAGAGGGAATTAATCCTGGAAATATTTTTCCTTCTCTTACCATTATATTAATATTGCTTGATGATTCCCCAAGCATTATTCTACATCAGTTTCATGAGTAAAAGTCACTTGGCAGTGACTCAATGAGCTGATCCAAGTTGACAGAAAATCCTTCAGCAGCCTGTGCAAACCAAGAGGCAGAATTTATTTGCTCCTGATCTGCTGCAGGTGCCCACACAGAGCCATTGCTGCTCCTCATGTAACTGCTGGTTAGTCTGCACTGAGGGGTAGATACCCCTCAGATACACCTCAGACTGCACCAACAGAAGCTTGAAAATGGCTGAAAAATAGATACAGTCAGTCCTGGCATATGTCTTCTTTTTTAACGGTTTTTTCATTCAATATGTTAAGTACTGTATGAAAAAAGAAGTTCAACACCTATCAGAGGTTAGGAGCTAGAAAAAAGTTAAAATTACATCTGTGAGTAAGCTGAGTGATTAAGCTAACAGAGTACTCTATATTACATTCCTACAGCAATTCCTGAACACATTTGTCTGGAACACTTTTCATGCAGTGATGTTTGAATTTATTCCAAGAGAAATGCATTAGTAACCCAAATTTTCGGTGTTCCCACAAAATTTTTTATTTCTTTTTCCATTGCTGGGAGATGATTCAGAGGACAGACAAACCATTTTAAAATATTTCATCTTTGAGGGATTTGGGAGCTGCTAGGTTAATCAAATTTGGTACCCAAAAGTTCCTTTCATCTGCTGACATATTCTTTGCAATCTGAAATCAACTGAAAACCATTCACTATGTCAAAATTCTCATTTGTAACCAGAGGAATGCAAGAAATTTAAAGCGGCCTTAAATATGCATAGAGAAGAAATCCTTTCCTCTTCCTCTCTTACTTCTTGTCCTCCAGAAAAACAATCCTCTCACAATCAAACACCAAGTCCTTGAAATAAACAGCAGACTTTCCCCCCCAGACTTCTGGAGTAGGAGTGTGAAAATCCAGTATTCACTGACCTGGCTGTATCAGTTTAATTCATCATCAGACTTAATTGTCAGTACATGTGATTTCTGGCAAACCTTCTGCAGACATCCACTGCAGCAGATGCTCCTCCAGAACACAGGAACTCTCAGGATGAGAAACTGGGACTGGCAAGAACTGCTATAATTCTGCTGAAACACACCAACTTCCTTGGAAGCCGGTGACAGAACAGGCACAGTGCGAAGCCATCACAGCCTTACTACAGAACACTATCACACTATTTACATCCTCAACTTAAAGAACTGACCTGGTGAATGAGAGCTCATTCACAAGGTCAGTTTGTCTTATTCCCTTCCACTGGCTCACTGAAGGCAGAATATTGTCACAGCACCAAGTGATACATATTTTCCTTTCTGACTTTTTAACTTTTTTGTTTTGGCTGGATGACTTCTGTTCTGTTCTGCAATGTTCTGTTCATTATTCTCTGTCAAATTTATTCAGTTCTCCTTACATGTACAACCACATTAATTCCAGGCAGGAAATCAGCAAATCTAATAAAAAGGGAACTCCAAGCTCAAACAATATCTTACTGCTGCTATAAAACTCTCTGTAAACATGCTGAAAAAACCCAACATCTTCTTAGTCCAAAGGCAATAGGCAGCTCTGCCAGAAAAACAATCTACAGGGAAGCAAACGCCTCACTTCCAAAGAGAAGTTCTGGTGACACCTAAACTTTATTTTTTAAAAGTTAAGGCCAAATTCACAGCTCATTCTCTGTGTAACTGCTCCCCACTACCCACACACAAAATGAAACAGCTTCTTCGAAAAAGAAGAGCATTGGGCTGGGAGTGAGCACTGGCAGCCAGGGCTGCTGAAGGCTGTTTGTGAGGGTTTCTGACAAGAGCAGGCTCCCACAACAGCAAAATGCACAAACACCCCCATTCTCCCCCCGACAGCTGCATTTTCACACGTGCTTCCTGACAGCTGTGAAAAGATGTTCCGCTCCTGTGGTTTGCTGACAGCGTTTCCACATCAGAAACATTTGTGAGGGGAGGGTGGAGATTGCCTTAAAAGAAATCTTAAAAATCCAACAAACCAAAACAAGTAAACCACCACCAAAATGAAAAAAACAAGGAGGAAGGAAGTGTACACAATGTTCTGTGAGGAAATTTTGCAATGCTGCAACCGCCGAGGATTTGGGAGGGATTCTCTATGACCCAGGGAAGGACTGCAGGGCTTTGTTTTGTTGCCTTCAGAAAGTGGAAAGAAAGAAATTAGAAATAAGACAAGGATCACTATTAAGTCATTTTCTGTGTAAGCAATTGTACAACAGGGCCTGGAGTCCTGTAGAAGGCACTGCCCATGCATGGCAGATGATTACATTTACTTTGCCCAGAGTAAAGAACATCCCCTTGCCAAGACTGTCATTATGTAGCTTTGTATTACTGATTACTTCATCAAATTAGTCATCAAGTTTGTTTATGCAGGGTTGAACTCCAGTTCTTTATGAGATTTGTACCTCCTAGTACAAGATCTCACTTCCTTATGGCTTAATATTTGAAGCTGGACCAAAATATTTTCTTAAGAAGGTGGCTAGCTATAAATACTTATTAACATCTTAAAACTTCTATAGATTTAATACTTTTTGGACTATTTTTAAAAATTATATTGCTACTAAAAACCCACCCAGTACCATGTACTTCCTTAGTCTTAGCTATATTATCACTCGCACTATCTCTAGCAAATATGTGGCTCTTCGATACGGATCAGTGATCTCATTCCCTTATATGAACAGCGCCAGAAAAACTACACAAAAGGAGAGAGGTGGGGGTTGGTCTCTTCTCCCAAGTAACAAGTGATAGGACAAGAGGAATCAGCCTGAAATGGCACTGGAGGAGGCTTAGACTGGATAGCAGGAAAAATTTCTTCATGGAGAAGGTTGTCAGGCATTGGCACAGGCTGCCCTGGGAAGTGGTGGAGTCGCCTGCAGGGATTTAAAGACGTGCAGATGTGGCACTTGGGGACATGGTTTAGTGGTGGCAGTGCTGGGTAAATGCTTGGGCTCGATGCTCTTAGAGATCTTTTCCAGCCTCAGCGATTCCCTGGTTCTGAACTGCAGGGCAGCTCTAGCACACAGCTCCAGGGGGAAACTGCTGCTAATGTCAGCCATGCCTCAGGACAACTGTGTACAACGTTCACCTGCATCCCAAACTGCTGCTCATGTCAGCCACACCTCAGAACAACTGTGCACAACATCCACCTGCATCCCAAACTGCTGCT
>VZTX01008276.1:0-11853 GCA_013400915.1 Pardalotus punctatus | reverse complement strand
CCTGCATCCCAAACTGTTGCTCATGTCAGCCACGCCTCAGGACAACTGCACACAACGTTCACCTGCATCCCAAACTGCTGCCCATGTCAGCCATGCCTCAGGACAACTGTGTACAACATCCACCTGCATCCCAAACTGCTGCTCATGTCAGCCACACCTCAGGACAACTGTGTACAACATCCACCTGCATCCCAAACTGCTGCTCATGTCAGCCATGCCTCAGGACAACTGTGTACAACATCCACCTGCATCCCAAACTGCTGCTCATGTCAGCCATGCCTCAGGACAACTGTGTACAACATTCACCTGCATCCCAAACTGCTGCTCATGTCAGCCATGCCTCAGAACAACTGCACACAACATCCACCTGCATCCCAAACTGCTGCTCCCCACTCCACTGCTCCTCCCTGTGCCCAGCACTCTGCCTGCCACAGGCTAAATGTACCTGGGATATGACAAATGTCTGCGCAGAAACATCAGTACAGATCAGCACTGATCAGCACAGTTTCCGCATTTAGAACTTCCTCAAGTCCTAGAGCCACCCCCAATCTCCTTCAAAAGAAAGATCTCTGTCATGTAACTCCAGCTCTCTTGCTCAACATCAAGAAAATGTTTTTTCTCTCAATTCTGCTGTTTTCCTCCTGTAAGCAAAGGACGTGATTCTTTCATGCTACAAATCTTTCTAAACCAGAACCACTGCTTCTTGTCTGAAAGTTTTCTTTTTCTTCTCTTAGCTCAAATGTCTCAGCAGCTACAGAAAACTACTGCAAATGGCAAAGGTAGGTTCACATTTGTTGATTTTGAGGTATGTGCTGAAAATTACTGTTATCCAAAAAATGGGGGAGGGATTTAAAAATATCCCAAAATTTCAGGCAAAATTAAATCTTTTGCCTCCCTCTGTAGTGGGTCAGTTTAGAAGCTTCTATACAAAGTTAACTGTCTCTTTGCTGGCCTGTATGTAAAGTCAAAATTGGTTTAAGTTGTTAAAACATTTCTTTCCCCCACTGGAAATGTAATAATTTATTTTAGTCATGACTAGTTTAGTACCATTTCTATGAAAAGACAAGTTTTTACTGCAAATTAATTTGTATAAGGTCATGAAAGGCAACAAATTTGAGGGACCATCGAGGCCCTTACTACTACTATTCAAATGTTCGATTTACTTATACAAGGTTATTTCTGTCTGTTTATAGACAGCCACAAAGAAAATACTGCTTTTGATTTCAGGTTCACGTGCTACCTCTCAACTAGTATATAAGGTTACTTTCTCCTATAATTAATACTCCATAACATTTATCTTTTATACTTCTTTTAATTGCTGCTGTAGTTCAAAATTATTGTTGGTTCATCTGAATACGTCTGCGGGCTTTGTGGGGCTACGCCCTGTTTTGCATGAAGACATGCACTTTTTATCATGTGTGAAGCTGCATTCTGGTTTTGAAAAGTATTTCAGTTGCCTGCTATTAGAGATGGAAAAAGTATAATAGCTGTTTCAACACAAGTATAGCTTGGTTCTCAACATATTTTGGTAAAAATCAGAGGGTTTCCTGGGTCATAGCTACAGTTACCTCACTCAGAAATTTTTCTTTCCAGAGATGCTGACGAATCCCAAGCTTATACTGGTTCAGGGGACTTTGAACGTGGTGATGAAGCAGAACGTGACCCTCTCCTGCCTCTCTGAGTCTGGATCTCCACCTGTCAGATACACACTGTTTAAGCACAACCAGCAGGTATCTGCTTTAAGCAGGTCAGACTTGACCCCTGCCTTGTTCTCCCTGACCATCAGCTCTGCCAGCGACGCGGGGGAATACAAGTGCAAAGCCGAGTACAACATCTCCAGCGGTGGAAAATACAGCAACAGCCTCAACTTCACTCTTGTAGGTACGTCTTGCTGTACACCCTGCCAGCACCACTTATTCCAGGGGCACACAGCCATCTCTTGACTGAGGAGCTGACCTTTACTGCAAAAGGCTGCTCTTACCTCAGGAGTCGGCAGTGCCCTCCTGCCAGGGCCCGTGAGCCCTCCATCCTCCATGCCCAGCTCTTCTGCCACTGCTGTCACTTCACTCCAAGTCCTGCTTGGAGCTTGTCCTGTACTCAGTGATTCAGACTTTTCTTTCTACAGAGCCGATTTCCAAACCAGTGCTGAGCTCACCCACCTCTCATGCAAAGAAAGGCCAGAACGTGACCCTGTCCTGCCTCTCGGAGAACGGATCTCTTCCCATCACATACCTCTTCTTCAAAGGAACACAAAACATTTCTCCCCAAAAGACGATGCAGAAGAGGGAAGCAGCTGTGATTTTTCTATTTATCGACTCCCTTAGTGACTTTGGAACCTATAAATGCAAAGCTAATAATAGTTTCCCCAATAATTCAAAATACAGCAACGCTTTCAACTTTACATTAGCAGGTATGAATGAAGAGAGATTACTACTGTTGACAAACTGGGATCACACAAAATTCAGAATGCCATAAAAATCCAAGTTTTTTAGTCAGATATTTTGTTTCTGCCATGTGATGTTCAAAATATAATTTTTACAAGTTAAAAAAAAAAAGAGTTTTTAAAATTAATGCAAAATCATAGAATTTCATGCATCTTAGACAGCAGTAGAAGTTGACATGACCATGGAGGATGTCTGTAAAAGACTCACTTCTACAGAAGACCCCTGGTCCACCTTGGAGAGAATCGGGTTTCATTTTTATCTTTGGTCCTATGGAAGAACCTTCTGGCACCTGCAAGCTGCACTTCCTTCTACACTAACCACAGTTAATCTAAAAGCGGAAAGAAATTAAAAGTCTTGATTTTAATTTACAGAAAATACTTAAAATATGAAACAACACTTCATTGCATAAACCTTTTTTTTTTCTTCTTTTTGGCAGAAGAGAGAAGCCATTCTCAGTCCCTGATAATTTCTCTTGGGCTGATCCTGCTACTACTCATAATAGGATTTGCTCTGGCAATTCCATTCCTCATAATTCCTTTGTATAAAGCAAGTGAGTTATTTGAATGTCTGTTTCATTTTCCAAAGGTCATTTATATTGCCAATACATTCCAGTGTGCAAACATCACGTTTTCAGTAGAGTAGCTCCTGGTATTTTAGGATGTTGAGTCTCCTCTCAAGCAGCACTGGCAGCTTAACAAGATATTGACAAAGCCAAGTCTATGAGCTGTGTTTTAGATGAAAGATCTGGGGTGGGGAAGCAAAACAACATCTAATGTAATACACAAAACCACTGGAAGCAAGTAGACCTCACTGGAAAGGGAAATTTATTAAAATGCCCTTGGTTAAAGAATAATTTTTATCATGAAATTAACATTAGAGAGATCTCCAAATACTCAAAAAATACCTTGAAACTGTTTATTTCCCTCTCAGAAAAAAAATTTTTATATATGAGTATATATATGTGTATATATACACACACATACATGTTTTTCTTTTACGATTTGCAGAAAAATTTAAATCTACCAGGCCCTCAACTGGCCTTATTTCAACAGTGAATGCAGAGGAGTCTGACAGCGAAGTCATTTACACAGAGATTGGTAAGTTCTGTCACCCCCTGCAGCCAGGCAGGTTTCTTCAGGTGCTGCAGAATCATTAGAAGGGGACACCTACTGACTCTCCTGGTCCTGGCAGAGGCATTATTTGAAATCCCTCAGAATCCATATCTGGCATCACCTGTCAGCCATGCAGCCAAAACTACAGCTGGTTAAATGAACTGAGGTTCAATTTAAAAAATAAAAAAAAAAAAGGGTGTAATGCCCATTTACTTAACAGACAACAATAATGAGCTATAGGAAGTTGTAGCAAAATAAATCTTGTGTAGCTCCTGCATTCTGTTCAAAATTGTTCAGTACTTTAGCTCTTTATTCCATTCTTCTCAAGTCTGGCAAGACTCAAAGTCAGGATAAACTGAAACTATAAAGTAACAACAAAGCAAGTGACCTGTGTTAAGATATTTTACTACTTCAACTGCAGGAAACACAATAATGAAGACATTACCTGACAGCCATGATGCTCTGAACCTGCAGTTCCCCACATTTTCCTTATATGTGAATGTGCCTTTTCCAGGGGAAAAAGAACCCCCACAAACAAACCAATAGAAAAGGCATTAATGTTTCCCATTTCCAAGTATCAAAATGGAGTAACTGTCTCCAAACAAACCTGCCTTCCTGTTCACGCAGCAACAGAATTCTCACTGCCCTGCTGGGTCAGCTCAGGGCTGTGCAGATGTTTGTCCCAGTCTCAGCCTGCAAGGAGCGTGATAAGAGCTCTGCTAAGGCCCATGGGTGCTCCAGGATTTATATTCAGTATGGAATCTCAATACTTTGTTTCAAGATTACAGGAGGAAAAGTCTGATCCAAGTTGCTTGTAACTAACTGCTGCTCATCATCTTTAATCCAGAGCCTGTTAAACCAGAAGAAGAATACATCAACTTTTCTGTAATTAGAAGAGAAGAGGAAAAAGGTGAAAACCTCAAGCTATAATATTCCAATATCTGATGCACACAAGTATGTTTTGAGGGGATTTTTCTGGGTGGAGGCAGGGCTTAAATACTTGCAATTGCTTACAAAATTGCTTAGTTACTATGGAAAAACTAAAATAACTTTAAAACTGTTTTGGGGGGGGTGGTGGGGGAAGAATTAAAAAAAAAACAAGAAAACCCCAAACCATCCTATGGCAACAGATTCAACAGCCTTGTTCTGAAACCATGCAGATGTTATTAGTAACCACACTGCTGATGTAATGTTAATTCTTCTTCTGTACATCTGTACCAAAAAAGCAATTACAAATTATGTTATTCTGGCTTTTAGCAGGGAAGAGGGCATGCTCTACAGTTTATTCAAAGGTCCTCATCAGAGACTGAGCAGCAGGTATGACCTTTTTCGTGATTAACTTAATCATGTTTTTAAAGAATTTTTCAGCCCTCAGATATGCCAAGTACCAGCCAACTGCACAGAAAAAGATTATGTTTAGATACCACTTTCCTGGCCTAATCAGTTTGTAGACAGGTAGCGTAGCTCACTTTCTACTAGCAAGTAAAATTCCCAAGACACAGTATCAAAGGACTTCAAGTTAAAGAGAAAAAACAAAACAGATAAAACCTAGAATTACATGTAAAGCTTTCACCCAGATCTAAGTTCCTGTAAATTTACCAATTCTCCTAAAGCAGAAACTGGATTATGTACAAACATAAGATAACAAAAAGGCTTTTGTCCAGTAAAAATTTTTTTAAAAAAAGAAATCCCTCTAAGGTACACACTAGAGGATCCTGGATTTGGCCTCTATGGACCTGCAAGGATGATAGTTTCAGTTCAACAGTACTTCAGCTCTCAGAGGAAGGACAGGATGTTAAAATTAATTTTTGGAACACTTAACTTCAAAATCAATTCTTTATCCTGCTACAGGCTGTTTCTGAGATGTTGCTGGGTTGTTTTTGGTATCATTCCATAGCCAGCTTATTTAGAATTCCATAAGTTCAGTAAGTCACATTATGCTACCCTTGCATTATATATAGCATAATTATCTATACAGCAATTATTACTGTTGTTACAAATAACTCATCTATAACTGAGCACCATGTTAATAGAAGATTTTAAGGCAAGCTCTTTGTTTCGTGACACTGATGACTATCAGAGGCCACGTGACTTGCACAAACCTTAAGCACTTTATACCATGACTGAACAAGCTGAACAGGCACTGTGAATCTGGAGAAGATCAGAATCAAGCATTTCTGTATCTCTGCAAACTCTCGTATCTGATTTTAACAACCATGCTTAGGTACTGGAAAAATATGATCATACATCAGTCTTTTTCCACCATTTTATCCACACAGACATTTTGCTCACGAAAAATGTTTCTAAAAAACTTTACATTTAATCCTATTCCTGTTACTCTTGATAATGTATTTCTGATTTTTTTATGTTTATCAAGTGCTAGATGAAGTAGCTTACATGTTTAAGAAGCCACGTGATTAAAATACATTCCTACTAGTAGACAGTACAAAGATACTTATTGATGTTATTTAAGATTTCGAAGCCTTTTATAAAAAATACCTTTTTCCAGCAGAGATTATAATTATGTGAGCTAACAGATGAAAGCTGAATTTTTAGCTTAGGATGGGGCATTTTCAATATGATATTAAAACCAAAGATGTGAACAAGAACATGGTTAGCCGTGCTAACAAGGGACAAGTTTTTCTCTTCCCTTTTTCCAAGGTAACCTGGAGGACCTGGATTTCACAGAAAACAGATGCACCACCAAGCTGTAGCAAAACTATTTGCAGAGAAACCACTGAGTCCATGACAACGCTGAAACCAGTTCAGGCAAAGATGTCTAAGAAAATCCTTTTATTCAACAAGTTTACACATTTTTGGCTGACGTAACATACTTAGTTAAAAAGTCCTTCAGCCTAGAAATGTGCATCATTTCCTTCACGGTGGTGTCTCTGCTTCTCAGCTGGACCACTCCGTTCTCCAGAGTAGCATCAGTTATCAAGACCATGAAGAGAATACTCATCTCATCATACCTGCAGGGAAAAGAACCCACCTGTTACTGCTTTTGGTGTACGGGAAAAATCAGATAACTTACATACAAATGACCATAAACTGTAAACATTTTGTTTTGCTGTATTGCACTAAGTCCAGTGTGACACTTCCCATTTTCTTGTTGCCATTCCTTGCTTTCCTGATTACATTTCTTTAAATTACTTAGCCACTTAAGTATGTAAAAATAATCTTATTTAGTGATCTATTAAAAGAGTATTTTTGTACGAGTAGAATTTATCTTTCTGACTTAAGTTTTACTGCACATGAACAAATAGTTGCATTTAATTTCTCTCAGAAAAAATCACTCATCACTATGCTCAAGATGCACTGCCATGAGGAGCCATATGCCCCAAATTCAGTCTTGATCAACAAATCATACACGAAGGCCCCAAATGGTACAGCTGTTTTTATACCCACAAACAGTTCCACCACATACACTCATGGCAATGACTCCACACTAGACACAGTGTGCTGTTTGAAGCAGCGCTAAATAATGAAACACAGAACCAGAGCAGATGCCAAAATGGGGGTGAGGGTGAGAAACAGTTCTGCCAGCTTATAACTCATCTGAAGAAATTTATTTTCTACATGAGAGCTTTTAAAAGGCATTTCACAGTTCCAGGGAATTACTAGTAACATGTGAAAGGCTTGTACTTCACTTAATTTAAAAAGTGATCTGACACATGCTCTTTGTAATAAAACTACTTGAATCCAAGTCTATAGTTTGGGATCCATGACTTCAGTTACTGCACTCAATGATTTCCTACTGAAAAAAGCCATATTTTCACCAATGCACAGAAAGTCATCTTTGACCTTCATAGTTTAGTTTACAAAAGCCTGTTTCTCCTTACTTTGTATAAAGTTGTTCCAGAGATAACTGCACAGTTTCCAGATAACCCGGCCACACAGAAATTCCATTTTCTGTTAGTTCATTGAACAATCCTTGACAAACCTGTGTTTATTTAAAAACAAAAGTTAAAAGACAGACTTTGAGGGTTTGAGACTCTATAAAAGAAACCATGGGAACTCTAAACATGTGTGGTATTAAATTTCCTAGCTGATGTGAATTTGCTGGCTGAAATAATCTTACATTAGAAAGCAGCCTGGCAGTTACACCTCCACTTCTCTTCAAAAACATGCCAGTTTAACTTTCCTCCCTTCTGTGGGGACTTCATGACTGACTTAAATGAACTTTTTAAAAATCCTTCTGAAGATGCAGCCCACGTGTTAAGCGAACTCTGAAAGATTACAAAGCTGAGAGCGATTGTGTTATTTATTTTCCTTATTATTGTGTTATTTATTGTCCCTTTTGCATGGGACAAGCATCAGCTCTATTGAACCAAAAGCAGTGTGCCCACTCAAGGAACTGCCTGCAGTGAATTCCTTCGGCTGTGACCCCCAAGCTGCACAGTGAGAGCACCATGAAATCTGCACAAGCAGGAATCTCGAGAAGTCAAAGCAGCAGCGTGGTTTTCCTCAACAAAAACAGTGTCTGAATTGGAACAGGTTACATGGGGAGTCAATGTTCAAAATTAAAATACTCTCTTACAACATACCTGCCTCAGCTCTGTTACTGGACCTTTTCCTAAATCCAAGGCCACTTTAAGAGGTGCTAAGCAAGGATGAAGCTTAAGTACCTAATAAATTTACAAAAAGCAACAGATTACTAAATGTATTTATCATGCAATTCTAAACAGAACTAGGAAATAGTAATTATAAATATTAAATTAAGGTTCTAAACATGCAAAAATTTTCTCACAGCACAAAATCCTGAATTAGAAGCAAGCTGTATTTTATGCAACAAGCACACACTCCAGCTGGATTCGTGTGGCAGAAATTAACCTATTTTGGTTGAACTTCAGAAAAGAGATGATTTGTTAGCAGAGCTCCATCATCCTGCATGGAGCCAGAGCGACCAGAGACAGCTCAGCAGGCAGTTCCCATCCAGTCTACTGCCTGTTCTTAAACCCAAACAGCCTGGCTGACAGGCACTGTCTTGACAGCCAGCACTGAAACTCCAGAAAACAGGGTAAAGGGGGATAACGATGGTCCTTGGGGAAATGCCCCATTACCTCCTGGACCCACTTTTTCTACTCAGCCACTTTCAAATGCTGCTGGAAGAGGCAAACTCCTCCTTCCCACAAACTGCAGCTACATTCCAATTTCTCTTAACTCCATTATCACTTGCATGGCAAGAGCCTACCTACTCATCAGAGAGAAAGGTGAAACAGGAAAGGGGAGCTGAGAATTCTTCTGTGGGTGACAAGGATCACAGAGGCCGTGCCATGGGGCCAACCTGCTGCTACCAGCGAGAGGGCTCAGTCTGCACCCACTGGGAAGGGATCAGGATGGCCACGTGGAAAAGGAGACATTGCCATGCTTGGATTTACCACATTGTCTGTGGGGTTTGTACTTGGACTTTTCTTCCACTTCCTACATGAAGTTACCTTTCTCTGTGAATTTGTCTTTGCTGTTACTGGATTCTCAACCAGCTGCAGAGAATCAAAGAGATATGCTAACACTCCTCGGTCCAGATTTCCATTTACAGAGAGAACATGAGGGATGACATTCTTCCTTCCATCTCGGCCCTGAAGAAGAAAAAGACCACATAGCAAAACATCAAAGATTGTCCCCAAAAGCCTTTTGCTTGCTTTAAATGTATAATGAGGCAGTGAGCTCAAGCATCCTTATTACACAGGATAATATCACATTTACAATATAGACATTTATTTTAAAAAGTTACCAGCAATTTTGAAAGTGTATCTGTAACCAGGTGAGACCGTAACAGTGGGGAAAGCAGAAGGTCAGAGCAGGATGGGATTAGTTTCTCACCCTGCCACTTTGATCATAAATTTAAAACTACAGCAAATACACTTGAAACTCTGCATTTTCTTTTGGATTTGTGGATTACTCCAAAGTGACCCTGAATTCTCACATTCTGAGAAATCTGTATGTAACCCAGTTTTGTAGGAATAAACTGGAAAACCAGGAAAGACAGGACTGTCATGAAGAGAAGGTTGCAATTTACTGGTAAAACACAAAATTACTCGATTTTATCTGTTCAGCCTAACTCCAAACCTTGCCTTTTACTAGAGGTTTGTCCCTCTCCAACATATTCAGTGGAGAGGTTTCCATCTGGTCCATCCCCCCTTTTTCTATAAAGCCATTTTTATAACCCATTAATCTACAAAAACTTCGACACATATGGAAGTGAACAAGCTACAGCAAGGAAGAAAGAACATTTACAGGTTCTCTTTGAGGCAAACTAAACAGTGCAAAACACAGTCTGAGTTTGTGTTGACATCTACTCACAGGTTCAGGAAAATGCTATGCCACTGACAACAGCTGTCTGGTCAATATAGCTCATTTCTAATTCTGAAAAATTCCTTGCAAAAAAAAAAAAAAAAGTACCAAACACTATTTTATCAGCTTTTGAAAATGAAGGTCTGACTACAGAGTATTAATTGTACTACTTTTGCAGCAAATTAATCAGAAGTCAGGCACATGCTAAGCAACTGGACCAAAAAAGAAACCATTTCTCTCACACATTACCATCTTTATCAGAAAGCTGTTTAATACAGGAAAGCTTACAAGTAATTTTGAACTATCTCCTGGATACATCTGTAACAGTTCAGCATCACCAAGGTTCTTCAGTGTTTCTATTGTTTCTGTCCCCCAAGGAAAGCTGTAATGTAACTTAAATCCTCTTCTGCCTTCTTCATCCTGGAAGTCACTGCTGCTGAAGTTAGATGGGCCTACAGCAAACTGAAAATAAGAGGTGTAAGAGGTGATCACTATATTCCATATTAACTACAAAAACCAAGTCTGCAATGCAAGCTTGAAGTCTGTGATTTTCAGCAAAAGGTCTTTGTAAACTACAGCCCAAATCTCTTAGTTGTTTTATGGCATTTTCATCTCGCATCACTGACAACACAAAATATTTGCGTTTCTGCAAGTCATGTTATAAAGTATTTATTAGGTTTGTCATCAACTTCAGTCGCTTTTCAATTTCCATAAGAAATATGTATTTCAGTGCCTAGAACAAGCCAGCAATGTAAGGCCATAAAACCAACCAGGGTGACTATCCCTCCTCTGAGATATAAAGCAGCAGGCCAACATTCCCCATGGATATGCTGCTGTTACCTTTCTCCACCACTGGAGCCTCTGGCGTAGCCAGTAATCGAGCCACTGTCCTGCAGTTCTGGGAGAACTAAACCAGGCAAGCAAA
Source organism: Pardalotus punctatus (assembly GCA_013400915.1). Classification (NCBI taxonomy): domain Eukaryota; kingdom Metazoa; phylum Chordata; class Aves; order Passeriformes; family Pardalotidae; genus Pardalotus; species Pardalotus punctatus. The sequence continues at coordinate 1,078 of VZTX01008276.1, read as the reverse complement.
GACGTGGTCCTCTCGCCTATTCTTTAAACAACAGCAAGGGCAGCAAGTTAACACCTTCGGAAATAACAGGGGAAAAGCAAGAAACAGCATTCAAAAATAATCCAAAAGTGAAACAGTTGATTCAGGTATGATACGGGATTAACTCCTCCATTACTCTACCTTGTAATGTTTTCATTGCATTGTTCACTTTCTGGAACAGAATGTTCACTTTCTGGTACAGAATGAAAGCACACTCCAATTTGAGCTAGGCCACAGGGCAGTCTTTTGTTCACCAGCTCTAAGCAGCTGACATATTGCGCCAGAACACCTATCAAAAGACAAAGCCCTGATTTTAGTGACCACAGGAAAGTTTTTGATGTTTAACTCTATCAAGAACAAACGAAGCATATTGAACACATGTTGTCTGTACATGTCCAGTCCCACTATCTTTACTAGCGTTGATGCTTTGCAAAAATGGGCTCTCAGGCTGGTTCTTCTGGGCACGTTGATTTTAATGTGCTTTTCCCCAAATCACAGGGAGCGCATGCCCTGCCCACCTGTGCTGGCCAGGTCCTTGAAAATCACACAAACTCCCAGCCTACAGAAGTTCCCAGCACACCAAGGCAGCTGGAAAAATCCCTTAAATGCAGCTGCTTCGCTCGCAGCAGAAACCCGTGCGCAGGGAGCAGGCTGTGGGGAGCCGCCCGGCACCTACCGGGCAGGAGGCTCTCCCGCAGCACCCCCGCCGTGCCCAGAACTTCTTCCAGGGCCGGGTTCTGCCCACAGCCCCGGAGGGCTTCGCGCAGCGTCTCCGGGTGCAGCAGCCGCAGCCCCTGCGCGTCCCGCGGGGCGCAGGGCGGGCCGTGGAGCGGGGTGTCCACGGGGAACACCTGCTCCCGCAGGGGCAGCGCCGAGTCCCACCACTGCGCCGCCAGGTTAGCGCGCAGCGCCGCGCCCAAAGGCCCGAAGCCCGGGTGCCGGCCGCTCAGGTAAACGCGCCAGGGCAGAGGCCCCGCGCCGCCCTGCAGGAAGCGCCGCCGCCAGCACACCTCCAACACCTCCGAGCCGCCCGCCGCCTCGGCAGCACCGCCGCCCACAG
>VZTX01008275.1:352366-387974 GCA_013400915.1 Pardalotus punctatus | reverse complement strand
TACCTCTCACACGGTTCTTTCACTAATATATTTTGCTTTCTTTGTATTGACAGAACTGTATTGCACACCCAGCACCCAGATTATTCTTCAATTGTGTGGCTGGGTATAGAACTTTATTTCAAAATAGGCAGTAATGTTTTGGGTTAGAAGGCCATATGGGCCACCAAAGCCTACACCTGTAAGGCTTTAATAATAATCAGACACTTTTCTATTGTTCAAATACTGTTACTGACAGCACCTTTCTAGTTTCTTCCCTTGGAAAATTGTGTCCAGTCACCCCCCAGGCCCTCTTTTTACACATCCAGTGATGACTTTTAATGTTTGTTTTGCACTACAAGCACTTTTAAAAAAAGGCAGCCTGTCTAAACGTGATATGTTTGCTATAGGGACAGGGGGTGTATTGCATCAATCTGTTACCCTCTTACTCATAGGGCATCTTTGCCTGTTGCAATCTCTTTATTCACTCAGCCAGAGGCCATGTTAGGCAAATCCTTTTCCTTGATTCATGGTCTTTGAACCCAACATCAGCTGTGGTTTCCACCCTAGCAATCCTTCCCCAATGAGTAAAGGTGGGGAGATAAACACCACTTAGCTAACATGCTTTGTGATCTTGTCAATCCTTGTGACAAGATAACCAACACTGTTATTTTGCACATCTGTATTATATATTACATGTCAAATAAAGTTAAAATAGCTTGAAAAATCTAATTTGAATCTCCCAGCATGAAGACTGAATGCTATCCTTTCAAGAGTATACTGGATTTTACTTGGCATCCCCATTCAAAATATGTGAAATAACATCCAATAGACCTCATCATATTGGCAATGAAGACAGGTGAAATTGTGCCCCATCTGAAGGTGCTAAAGGCAGCTTGGTGGATATAAAATCACACAGTTTTTATCATACATAGCAGACTGTCTGCTAGTAATTCTTAGGAATCAGAGAATTAAAAATTATTAGAAAGATTGGAGGTTTTTTGTTGTTGTTTTAACTTATTTAAATTCACTGTATTATACAAAAGAGATTTGAGTGCCTTCATGTCATTAATTAAAAATGTTAGTAACTTCACAGAGACTGAACTACAGAAGGCTCACTGCTTTGAAAGATTCTATCAGTGTAAAAACAAATTCTTTATACTTTAAATTGAGAGCATAATAAAATCCATAAGGATATTGCCTTGCCTAAAGGCAATTGTGAGTGGTAATCTTCTGTTGATTCTGTTGGTGCCAGTATTTCACTTGGGGTCTCAATGATAGGGAGTGGGAAGGAAATTATTTGTTTTATCCCAGAGGAAGTTTTGAGATATTTGTTTTTTTTCCTTGTGCAGTGTAGAGAAAGAAAACTGATATCCAGAAAGTTTTCAAGGACTGGTAATCTGAAAATGATGGATCATTTAATGTTCAAGTACCTCTTTAGAGGAAATTAGTCGGAATTATTGAATAAAATGTGGCAAACTGGAAAAACTCCCAACATCCAGATTTTTAATTTTTGCATTCTAAAACCTGTGAAAGGGAGATCTATTGAAAAAGGTGATTTCTAAAAAAAATTCTCAATCAAAGTTTACACCCAAAAAATTTATCACAGAATGGTTGTGGTTGGAAAGGGACCTTTGGGTCCAGCTTCCCTGGCTAAGCAAGGCTGCCTAGACCATGTTGTCAAGAACCATGTCCAGGTGGTTTTTTAATTACCTCAAAGGATGGAAACTCCACCACTTCCCTGGGCAACCTGTACCAGTTCCAAGTCACCTCCACAGTGAAAAAGTATTTCCTGATATTCAGAGTACCTCCTTCCGGTGTTTCAGTTTGTGGCCACTGCCTCGGGTCCTGTTTTTTGTTGAGCACCACTGAATAGAGCCTGGTTCTGTCCTCTTTACACCCTCCCTTCAGGTATCAATGAGATCCCTCCTGAGCCTTTTCCTCTCTGGCTGAGCAGTTCCAGCCAGTCTCAAAAGCCTTGCTGAAGTCTAGGCAGACAATATCCACTGTTCTCCCCTCATCTACCAAGCCACCCAATTTTGATTTCTGAAAGCAGAGATGAGACAAGTGTAAAAGGATTAAAAAGGCTGAAATTGCAGAATGAAAATTGAGAGATGTGTGGAAGGTATATCTGAAGTCCAACAGTAGCTTTAAATATACATCTATACACATAAGATATATTGTGTAAATATATATGTGAAGATAATATGCTAATCTTATTTTAGCAATCTTGTCTGAATTCAAAAGAAGAAAAAAATATGTTAGACCAATGAAATAAATTTCAGACTGACCAGCATAACATGTTTTCAAGCTGTTCTTCAATGGATTTCTGTTTCTTTCCAATCCTACCCTTTTCCTATCCTATCCTATCCTATCCTATCCTATCCTATCCTATCCTATCCTATCCTATCCTATCCTATCCTATCCTATCCTATCCTATCCTATCTAAGCCTTCAGACCAGTTATTCCAGTTACACTGCAGCTGGACATCTGTAAAGAAGAGGTGATGCTTCTTCCTTTGCCTGTCCTTGCTATTGGGATTGCAAATTACTCCAGGTGGAATCCAAATCCTTCTGCTTGATCCTTCTGCAAGCTTAATGTTTAGTCAGAATGCATCTCCATCAAATGCCAGAGATCCCTACCCCATGTTCAGAAATAGGGAACTCCAAGATTTAGAAGGGTGGTTGAAGCAAAAAACTGAGTTGAATGGTGTGAAATGAGACAGGCAACAGACACAGCAGGTTCTGGGTGTGCTTTGAGACCTTCTAGATCCTCAGGTAGCTGCTTCTGTGGTTGTGGGAGGCTCCCAGAAATCCTGTGAGGAAAGTCAGGGTGGCAGTTTCTCTGGATTGGGCGAGCTAGAGGAATCATGGACTCCTGGCAAGCCCTGGCAGCCTCTCATGAGCTCTGTGAGCTCCTCCTGATAAAGGGGTGCATTAATTTTTTGGATTGAGCTGACTCCTGAAAGAGCAGAGGAAAGCACACCCTGAGCAGCTATGAAGGGAAAGCCAATATGAAGGCCCACCTCAGGGCACATAACTCTGTCCGTCATTGTCTTTCACAGAGCCAGTAATGGCCATTGATGGTTATGTAAGCTGAAATGTTTTTCTCCATTTTTGGCCTTCACAATGACATATGAAAACTGCTTACAAAACATATCTTTCAGCTAACATTGCAAAGAGATATCTTTGTTCTTTTTGTTAGCAAATATGTTTTGTATTTTTATTTGACGTTAGTAATTACAAACTCTTCTGTGTAGCAGTTTAACAAAAAAACATTTGTCACAAAAATACTTATTTCAGTGTACTGTTGATCTGTACAACCCCACTCAAGAAACTGAGATGTTTAAAGGTGAGTGTGCTTTCTTCCGTGAAAGCAAGACTAGTTTTTTGTCTACACACCTTCCTAGCAGATCACCTTCTTCCACTCCTGCTGGATCATGCACTCATTTCTGCTGTATCGCAGTTCCCTGCCTATGTTGCTCTTCTGAAGAGTTTCAGCAGCTGAGTTAAGGAGATTGGTCTGCAAGAAATTCCCAAATTCATGGAGGAAACCCAAATATTAACCTACCCCATGAAAATGTAGATGTTGATGCTCTGTAAAAACATACAGGTCTGTCTGTTGGTGACACAGAGGGTTTTACAACCGACACCGCCTACCACAGGAGCCCCTTTGTCCCTTCAAATATGTCTGTTTATGTGGATCTGATTTGGTATGTCCTTCTACCTTTCTGTTTAGATGCAGAACTCAACAGCTTATCCAACTTGAGAGAATGAAAACAGTCAAAGAGCTTCCAGCCTGATATCACAGCTGCCATGGTTGCAAGGAGTTAATTCCTTTCTTTTTCTTCAATTAAATAATTTGTATGTGATGGTGATCTAGCCATATCCAACCATTTGATCTCATGACAAATGAGAAGAAATCCCTTGCTTCTAACCAACCTTAGCTTCTGTTACACCCTCAGATTTCAAATATTCAGCATCCAGCAGTTACTCCTCCCCAGCAAGGAAAGGGATCCCTGCTCCCCAGCCCGTATTCTGCACAGGCTCCTGTTATCAGAGCCCCATTCCTGTTCTGGGTCCTAATCCCTACTCTCTAAGCCAGAGACTGCCCATGACCATAATCTCCCAGAAAGGTCCACCTGAGCCAGCTGAAAACCAAAGAGTCTCAGTGAATTTCCTTGTGCAAGGTCATTCTTGGAGATTGGGAAGAGACAACTGTAAAGTGGAAAGTAATTTTATCAATCACAGCATAATTTGTTTTCCTAAATATAAAACATGTAAAGTCACTTCAGACACCCTCATGTTTTCAGATGTTTGCAGAGGGCTGGGAGATGTGCTACAGGGCTTCATCCAAGCCATCCCTTCTGGAGATACAACTAATGGACAGATGGGGTATCCAAACAGCAAATACCATCTCAAACACACTGATGCAGCTGAATCCTTCCTTCAGAAGCGAAGAGGAACCAGAATAGGAAAAAAGCCTCAACTCTGGTGCACTAGGTAACAGCAGCAAATCATTCCAGAGCATAGAAGAGGGTGGCTGCATCTGATGTGCTGGCACGAGAAAAGGCTGAAGTGCTGCACCTTCCCAGACCTTGCTCATTTCCAGAAGGACAATAAAGTCTAATGTTCACTCCGATTGTCAGTCTGACCAATAAGCCTCCCTGTCACAGGAATAATGGTGATGAGAAAAAGTGCTGGTTTAGGTGTATCAGACGTTTTTAATAAGATTTGTCACACAAGTATTCACCAGTGAGAACAGAGACTGGATTATATGTTCCTACATTTGTTCTTGTGCCCAGGTAGAGAAATGACTGTGTGGAAAAGATCACATTGGAAATTGCTTATGGTCTGGGTTTCAGCAGCCTCAGCCCAATTTTTTCTTTACAAAGTGAGGCCTGAGGAGATGGCAAAGCTCCCAGAGACCTTAATAAAAGCAGTAACAGACCCCTTGACTCTGCTACAAGAATAAACTAAAGTGAAAGCAGAGGGGTGAGGGAGATCAGTCACTGTCTGAGCAGATGTCACTCTGGAAATCACCAGACATACTGAAAAATGCTAACATTACCATGGGACTGCATGCAGGATGAACAGCTTTTATATAATTCCATTTTTTTTTTGCGTATATTTTCTATGTATTTGCTTAACTATCTGTTTATACAGTGTTTACACACCTATTTCAACCCCTAGGTGAACAAGGATAATTTTTTTAAAGTCTCCAAGCTTATTAACTTGATAAAAAGCCAACCCAAAAGGAAAAAAGAAGACTTCCAAACCAATTTTTGTTGTTTTTTTTTCCTTTTTATGTTTTTGCTGAATTAAAGACAGATTTGGAGAAGGTTGACACTTCTTCTTCCAAAAAGAAGCTTTTATGTTTGATTCTCTTTTAATGTCTTTTGATCCTCTGTTGTGTTTTTAACAATGCAAGAGGAACCACTAATTCATGCATTATTTATTTCCTTTTTTTGCTTTGCTATGTTTTGTTTTGTTCTTCTCAGTCACAGTGTTTTAACATATTTTTTCCAGGTATTTCAATTTTTATTTCTCATATGTCTTTGACACTGTAGTAAATGGGGTTCTTATTAATATTTAAATTTTTTGTTGTATTTTTTGTTTTGTCTTATGCAGTACTCTAAAGTCTCAGCATATGTAATAATACCATACATTCTTTATAATGCATGCAGTCCTGCTGAAGTGACTTGGGAACTTGGGATCATGCCTTTACACCCTGAAGTCTTATTACAGGTTCCACTGTACGTGTTTGCTCTTTCTGGCGTATGTTGATCAAAATAGTTGACATTGGAAATGCCAGATCATGGAATAATATATGCTGAAAAATGGGGGGGGGGAAAAAGTTTGTATATATTCAAGTCAGTCTTTGGTTTGAATACATACAATCTTCATCATTTGAACTAATCCTGTTCTGAGCCTGGCTGTAACTTATCAAAGCATTTAATATCTAAGTTCCACATACAAAAAGTATTTAGAAACTTCGTTTTCTTCAGAGAATTAGGAGCCAAAGCTAATAAAGTAGTTTGTAAGAAAGGTTTTATATCTGTATATATCTATACCTATATCTATATCTATCGATATTTACCTGTATCTATATCTATCTATCTATCTGTATCTATAGCTATATCTCTCTTGTGATAGAAAATTATATCAACAGTGTTTTAATTTAAATATACAGTTCAATACCTTAACAGTGAAAGATTAAATTACTGTTGTGAGTGTTCCCAAAATCAATATTCTGATTTCTAAATAAAGAATTTAGAGAATGCTTAAGAAAAATCAAACATATTCTGATGTGTCTGGTCCATGTGCCATATAAAGAGCCTTAACTCTACCCTGCAGTTTTGCTGTAAAACATGCTTTGACTCTAAGTAAGTATTTACTCCAATTTTTAACTACAACCACAAGTTGTGTGTACATCACACAACTGGAGCACTATATACTTAAAAAAATGCAATTCAGAAAGCAGACCAGAAAAATTACTATGTGCTACTTATAATAAATAAATAAATATACTCCATCTACTCCATGCCCATGAACAGCAACAAGTCAAATAAGATTTCGCAAAGAACTTTATTCCAGCAGTTTTTGCAAGCTCAGTTCTAGCTTACACTGCACTTATTTCAAAGTATTAAAGTGTTACACTTTCTGAAATTTATTTTGACAAGAACGAATATTTGCAGTTATGACTGTATAAAACAAGTACTTTAAATGAGCTAATGAGCACTCATAGTTCACATTTAAATTAAAATAAAAAATAAAAAGAAGGGAGGAATTCCTGTGGTGCTACAGGAACATGAATTAATTGATGTGTGTCTGTCCAGCTGATGAGACAAATTCATTTACCACCACTTTCACAGAGAAATATATGTACACTGATGAATAACATGTATTAAAATGTTTTATCATTGCAACATACGTGTACTTGTCTGCTCTTGGGTTTACTAGAACACCAAGTTCTTTCTGTGGCATGAACATCTCCCACAGTGAGACAGGAAGAGGAATCAGAAAAAGACAAAACCTTTGGCTTGAGATAAGAACAGGCCAATAACTGAAGTGCAGTAAAAGATAATATCACTAATAATAACTGTAATGAAAAGGGAGATAATAAAGACAGAAATAAAATTTAAGAAAAGACAAGCAAGTGAAGCACAACAGAGTTGTTCACCACCTGCTGATGTGTTTGCAAACTTGCTGAGGGAGCACTCTCATCGTCTGGATCATTAACGCAGATGATAAAAGAGTATTGGCCATACTATAGATCCCTGGGGGCACATCACCTGTGACTCACCTCCAGCTGACTTCATGCTGCTGATTACAACCCTTTGAGCCTGACAGCGTGGTGTTTCCAGTCCACCTCTTTGTCTACTTCCCCAGTCCACACTTAATCACTTTGGGAAAGGGGATGTTATGGGAATCAATGCTGAAAGCCTTACTCAACTCAAGATACTCAAAATCCAGTGCTCTCCCTTTATCCACTGAGCCATTCAGGGCTATCAAGTTGGTCAGTCATGATTTTCTCATCAGAAATCCTTGCTGAGTATTTCCAATCATCTTATTTTTCATGATGTTTGGAAACAGTTACCGCATTTCCACAGCAGCCAAGTCAGACATCAATTGCCCTGATTCAGCTTGCTTTGGGTGAGGACCAATAAAATGTCTCTGCAGCATCTGGAAAGACTATTTTCCATAAAAATCAATCTATGGTTTTTTTTAATAATTAGAAGTGTCTTAACTTTATCAACCATGTTGCCAGCTAGCAGTCCTTCATCCAAAGACAAAAAGGAGGTTTTAGCCCTACTAACTTTGTAGGTTGTGATTTTTTCCAGGTGGCTGTCCAGCCCTTTGGATGTTGTTTGCCCCTCAAGATAGAGACAAATGCTTTAGGTACATGTGCCACCAGTTACCAAGTGCTCTACTTTGTCCTTTTAGCAACCCACATCAATAAGACGCTGTTTGTCATTTAAAAATTAGTGCCGCATTGCCAATTAGTCGGTCACGCCTCTGGTAACCTTATTCAATGCTATGGGGCTAATCACTCCTGGAAGGCCTTGACATATTTTATAATTGAACTGTCAGGTTTGCATTTGGCTGCAATTCATTCATATCTAAGTGTGACTTCTTAGCCACATTAAGTTGATTTCTTTTGAAGGCTGGTGGGAAGCATGGAGTCCTGATTCCCATTTTTATATGTGATTGCAGTATTCCCACAGAGTACTGGTAGGGAAAAGGATTTTGCTTACGTTTTGTGAGTTAAATGAAAAGCTGAGGAGGCTCATCTGTGGATGCCCTGCTAACAGACTGCCTGGTATTCCCTGCCTTTTTCCTTTTGCTTTCATAGAAACATGGATTCATGGAATGGTTTGGGTTGGAAGGTGCATTTAAAGGCCATAGGTCCTTGGGTCCTCTTCAACTAAATCAGTTTGCTCAGAGCCCTGTCCAACCTGGCCTTGAATCTTTCCAGGAATGGGGCATTTGCCACTTTTTTGGGCAACCTATTCCAGAGTTTCACCACCCTCCTCAAAAAAATTTCTCCCTGTTTATCTATAACATCATGTGTCTTCCTCCTTGTCTAAAATGCTAGTCTTACCTCTTACAGAAAGGGATCCTATTCAATGTCATTTATACAGCCCTTAACTTTGGGTTCTAAGTCAGATAGGGAATAAAACAGTGCTCTGGTATCTTCCCCTTCATTTTCCTTCTCTACTCATTAGTTTAACAGACTGGGCAGCCTCAAGAATGGGGTGTAATTCCCAATGTAGATTACTGGGTAACATTAAAACTGCTCCAACGGACCTTCTTTGTGTCAGCAGCATGGTAGAGCATATCCCTGTAAAGAAAAATCTTCATGTGGAATTGCATGTCACTAGAACAGGCTTATATCAAAATGCAAAGAGAAGTATCCACAATTCTGGCAGCTCTCTGCCATGCTTGCCTGGATTTACTTTCCTTAATGAGATTAAGCTGCTTGAACTGAAATCCATGTGTCATGCGTGGAACTGAATGGGGTTAGAAAGATGGTCTGTATGCAGCTGAGACAAAACAGTTTAAGGAGATACTGTTTGCATGGGGTTTTATGTCCAAAACTCTTAGGTACCTAAAGAAGCATTGTCTGTAAGCTTTGCAGGGGATTAAGAGAGGGGAAAGCCCCACCCAGTTTAATTGTGTGACCCTTTAAACACCACCATCAGGCTGGGAGGTACCTGTCTTTCATGTATTGCTCACTATGGTTGCAGCTCTCAGTAGAAACAATCTGTTGTTTATTCTTGCTGGACACATTCGAAATCTGCCACATTTGGAGTTCGAATGCTTTGGATTTCAAGGAACCAGGTAACATTAACTGCTTCCATTTCTCTGTGCAGAATGTGTGAGCCATGAATAAACAGTAATCCCTGCAACCAGTCTGCAGCTGATTCCCATCACTTTGAGTCCATCAAGCCAAATTTGTACTGAGCTATGAGGGTCAGAGGAGAGGCACTTAGGATGAATTTGACCTGCTGCACCTTCGTACCATGTAGTATTGACACTCTACTTTCTTCTATAGACCTATTGAAATTTAAACTTCTGCTGTTTAGTAGTTACTTTAAATTAGGTCGGACTCAATGATCTCAGAGGTCTTTTCCACTTAATTTATTCTGTGATTCTGTAAATGAAGATGGTCAGCAGTTCTCCACTGTGAACAGAGTAAGTATGTTCTTATTCCAGCCCCCTGGAATAAGTGTCCACTTTAAGAAGAGAAAATTGACTACTCTTGTTGGTGCATTAGAGCACAAACCCAAAATTCATTGTCCAAAATGGATTCTCAGAGTTGATCTTTGGTAGAACAAAATTAATCTGCGAGCCTTGATAAATCCATGTTCTGCTGGAAAAGATCTCTGTTTATCTTCAGTCAGGGTTCTGCTTTTCAAAAGGGCCGTGACATCAGTGGGGTCTAAAATACTTTCTAACATATTTAACTCCTATTCTTCAGAAGACACCTAGAAATGGGATTTTTTTTTTTTTTTTTCCAGCAGAGGTCCCAGACAGGTAGTTGTTCATTAAAACTATGGTCCTCTTTTTCAGCTTTCAGAACATCTGTCCTGTATTTCATTTGCCTCTTTTGTGGGGTGCCAATAACAGCAGGCACACAGACAGAGCTATTAAAAATGTAAGAGGTATTCTGGTAAATCAGTTACTTTGCAGTAAATCAGTTAGTTTACCATTATTGAAGTTCTGTATGAAGTGAGTCTCGCTGTTGGCAGAAGAGGATTTTGTAATAAATAATACAAAATATTCTCTGTTTTTTAAAAGGGATTTTGTAGAGAGGTTTCACCAATAAATGATTTAATGGGTTATGTGATGATCAATGGAGCTGTCTCATTGCTTCTCTGAACACTAAAACTCCTGGTGCCCACAGAATCCTTGGAGGACCTCCGACTTTTAAAAGATTGTTACTAGCAGCTGACACCATTTTCTTTTTTTTTGCAAAGGTGAAAATCTGAACTTCTAAAGCTTGTAAAGAGTTCAGGGGGGTGAACTTTCCCCCCACGCAGCAGGCTGAAGTAGCATCAAGTGAGATACTTAATGGTCAGCAGAAGCATCTACCTGGATGGCAGAGATCCTTTGGAGATCAGACAGGAAATGATTCTCCTCTGGAAAGGGACACCACTGCAGAGAGTGAGGGGGGCACAGGAGACAGCATCTCACAAACAGATGGGCTCAGCCAAACAGAATTCTTGATTTGCAGAGAAGGACAGAGGCAAAGGTGCACAAAAACTTGAGAAAACTGGCCAAGGTAGAAAGAAGAAAGATGTAAGGTGTCATTCCATGTCCAGCCCCCTCCTCTGTCATAGCCTGTTGCCACCAGAAGACACGTGGGTCTGCCAAAATCTCAGAGCTGCGGCTCGGCACTCTGAACTCTCAGATACTGAAGCTATGTGTGTCCTGCAGGGTGGTTCTACCATAAATCAGTCACAAAAAAGAAAAACTCACAGTCCTGTATAATTTTTGAAATTATCAGATTTTTCCCTATCCACCTACTTCCATTATACTGTTGTCCTCGTTACAATAGAGATGTATTTAAGTATTCTGTTACCACCAGCTGTGGGGCAGTAGCTGTTATCTCCTGCTTTGACTCGCTCCTGATAACAGACCATGGGCCATCAAGAACCCACCCCATGACTCCTGGACTTACCTCATCCTATTGGGAGATCCTCCACCCAGGAGGGAGGAGCCAAGCATTCCCACCTGGATATAACCTGGCTTGAAAGTGCCCAAATTAGCCCTGTCTACTGGGTTCCCAGAGGACTGGACCTTCAGGAGGAGAGCTGACCTTCTCAGGATTGCCGTTTCAACTGAACCACTTCATTTGGACTGCTACCACCACCCTGACAGGGTGTCAGGCTGTATCTGACTTTGCCAGCGCTTTTTCCTTGTATTATTACACTTATTTTTAATTTTCTTATTAAATTTTAATCCTGACTTGTGATCTCCCACTGGTTTGTTTTCAAACTAATACAATTGTCTAGCACAACTAGATTCAGAAATAGTTTCATCAGGGCCAAATATAAATTTAATAGAAAATCCCTACATTTATTCTGCTTATACATCTGAGGACTACAGAAATTCCATCAGGTTATTTCCTCTTCCTTTTTTTACTACAATTTTATTTTTCCATGGGATGCATATTTTGAAGATCAAGGTGTTCTTTCATTCCAGACTGAAAAAAACTACACAAAACCCTGAGTCCAGGGATCAGTCCTTGCAGTAATTCTTTAGAGACACCTCCACTATATACTCCTGTTTACAGAAATGAAAAAAACTTGGGAACTTGTCTGCAAAGGAAAGGCAAAAAAAAAAGTAGTTCTTGAAAGCCCATGGTTGGATGATCACAGCAGAAAGATCTGTAGAAAAAAAAAAAAAATCCCTGCAGGAGTAGAGGAAAGTAGTGATCTACAAAGAAAACTGCATCTCAATAATCATGAAGTATCAGAATAGCCAAACAGCATCTGGGATGAGGAAAACCAATTAAGGGGAAAATAAATGGGGCCATTTTTCCCAGGAGGATTTACGGTCCTACATACTTCATCCTTCAGAAGGAAAATGGTTTCCATTTCAGTAAGTATAGGCACAGATGCTGGTTGGTGGAATGAGTGTAAGGATATGAAACTTGCTCTTCTCAAAGTGCAATTAAAACTCATGGAGGTTGATGAACCTGGATGACATGCCCTGACCGTTATTCATCCTATATATGGAAGCTGAAGAACTTTTCAAACGAAACCAGCATGTTGAGAGCTTGTGTCATATGGGTGGCAAATATTAAATGTGCTACCGCAATGTCTACACTGCCAGAAGGGGGAAAAGTGATGCAAGAGACTACTGACCCATTAGTCTGAACCCTGTGGTCTAAAATACTAGAGAACAAGTTTTACAAGAATAGAATTATAAAATCATTTAGACTAGGAAGGGGAACTTTAAGGTCATCTAGTCCAACAGATGACCCAGCACTGGCAATTTCACCCCTAAACTATGTTCCTAAGTGCCATATCTACATGTCTTTCAAACACCTCCTGGGATGGTGACTGCCACTTCCCTGGGGAACCTGCTTCAGTGCTTCACAACCCTTTGGGTGAAGAAATTCTTCCTAATATCCAGTCTTAACCTCCCCTGGCAAAACTTGAGGCCATTTTCTCTTGTCCTATTGCTTATTATCTGGGAGATCAACCCCACCTGGCTACACCCTCCTTTCAGGGAGCTGGAGTGAGCAATAATGTCCCCTCTGAGCCTCCTTTTCTCCAGGCTGAGCCCCCCCATCTTCTTCAGCTGCTCCTCACCAGATTTGTGCTCCAGAATGTTCCCCAGCTCCCTTCCCTTCTCTGGACACACTCCAGCCCCTCAATGTCCTTCCTGAATTGAGGGGCCCAGAACTGGACACAGCACTCGAGGTGTGGCCTCATCAGTGCCCAGTGCAGGTGGACAATCACTGGCCTGGTCCTGCTGGCCACACTATTGCTGCTACAAGCCATGTGCCATTGGTTTCTTGGCCAATAGTTAAACACATGAAGATGAAATGATAAAATTCAATTTGCTTTCATTGAAAATAGTTCACATCAGACTTGCCTCACTTTTTACTTTGATCAGATAACTGAACTTTTAGACAACCAAAACAGTAGATGTAATTTGTCTTTTATTTTTCTTTTTTTTTTCTTCATATAGTGTCACATAAAAAATTATTATTTGTGCTGAAGGTTATGTGCAACACCTACAAGGGAATAACGCAGATACTGGAAGACATGTAACAGCCTTGTAATGAAAGGAGAATCATCCAGGTTGGATGGGATTACTACTCCACAGTTCAAAGGCTGCTATTGTGACTGGTACTCAAGTTTTTCAGTTATAATAACCAGAATAATTAATCCCGTATGCCTTGCATTTTGATGCTGTGTGGTAGTCCCAGTGGGAACTTCCTTTATCTGATCAAATAAATTCTTGGACATTTTTGGACTGGGGGAGGTTGGTCCTTGAGGACTATTTTGGGAGGCAAAGTTCAATGTCTTGTCTAGATTACCTTGGTACCAACAAATGGATATTTGTTAAGGAAGTTAGGAGGCTTTGTTGATGCAGAGATAGACAATGATACTTCGTAGAAGAACAAGGCAACCTCATAGACCAGAGTAATGGAAATACAGAAAAATGTGATAGTACACGTTAAAAAGCCCTGCCTTTAGGGTTTCATATGTCATCTGCATCTTGTACAAAGGAATCTCATCTGGAAAAAACAGATGAGAAGGAGAAAACCCCAGGTGACAACCTCCAGATAAATCTTGTTGACTATACACAACCTAGAGTGATTTGAGGAAAAAAATGTGAGTCTTTAACCTGAGTTGACTTGTTTTTTCAGATTATCCTCTCAGGTCAACTCCTTTGAATTACAGTCTGCCCTTTTGTGGGGGCATTAATCTCTTACTGAGATCCCTCCACTGTGACCTGAGGTTCTGTCATGACAAGGTCAGCAAACCCAGCTGTTCTGAGGTGGAGGCAAGATCCCACACCTGACAACCCTGTAGCAGAAGATTGCAGTGTATTCCGCTGGGGATTACTCAAAGGAGTGATAAACTGCCATTGAATTATAAAACACAGGAGATTGCAAAAACAGCATCTCTGAGGAGTTTACTCAGACAGCAGGAAACTGTGCTGGAGGCAAAAAGAAAAATCTGACTATCCAGGAAATATTAGCGAAAATCCCAGGTGCACACCATGCCTCTGGATGTTCAGAGTATTGGCAAATATTGACTCCAGCTCCTTATTACCACTGCATTGCCAGCTCATAATGATGGAGGGGGATTATTTGCTTTTCCTTTTTTTTTCTTTTTTACGTCTTTCCTTGTTACAGATGGTTAATTTTACTGTGGGAAAAAAAAGCAGCAAGCTCTAGGAACACAGCTCAGCTCTTCTATAGGCTACAGAGAGTAATCTGGGGGTAAATTTGCTTTAACAGAACTCCAGCAAAGGAGTGATTGGTAAGAAATGAACATTATATCATACTTTCCAGACTATTCATGGGATTAAACCAACTGTGCACACAGTAAGCTCTGTTTAAAGATCTGAGAGCAGCACAGGCAGCAAGACCCATTTGTTTTGGATGGTTTTCAAGACACAGCTATTGTTTATATTGTGCAGTGGCCCAGGGCAGCGGAAGAGGAAACTGTAAATTGTAACGAGCAAGCTGGAGTGTGCACAGTGCTGTGCTTCAGGAAACATCAGCTCTCCAGCTGGAAAAGGAGGCTCTGAGAGCAACTGCAGTAACAGGGATGTTGATGTTGGAACGGGGATTTTGATGTTACAAGGAAAATATCCAAAACAGAAAGAAAATGCTTCAAGGTGATATGGTCGGCTGAGTCTGGTGTTGACTCTGCTTCCAGGTGTGATAATCAACCTCATTCTGTTGTCAACAGTGGTGAAAATCTTATGAAAACAAGATAATCAGAATCAGATTTTGGCAGTAAACACAAAGTTTTCTTTTTTTTAAGGCTGAGTTTTTATTCAGAAAATTACATTCTGGGGACTTGGTAAAATTCAGTGTTTTGCAGGATCATTATATAAGTATTAGGGAGGGCTGTTTAGAGATTTTCTGCTAGCTGTGGGCAGGTTGTTGGGGAGGGAGATTACAAGAGCTGTGACAAACATTTTCTCTTGCATTCTGCCAGCTAAATGCAGGGCAGATGTACCTGCTGCTTCCCACTTGAGTATCTTATGGCCCTGCTCCCCTGAGGTATCAAGTGGGGAGCAGGAGAGAGGAGAGGGTTGTGAGGAATTCTCCTTCTCCAAAACACTTGAGGAAGCTTGGTGGTGAGGAGGGATGAGTGCTGGAGATGGTCTGGCATGTGTCTGGTGTTACCAGAAGGCAGCTGCTCAACCTCAGCTTAAAAAAACATCTTTGATAAATCCAAGACTAGAGTCACAAAGTGGAGTAACATGATACTTGTCCAGATGAATAAAATCCTTAGAAAATTTGTAGTGGGCTAAAAAGAAGGCAGTGAATAAAACACATGTGCCACATCTGCTGTGGCCTGGCACAACACCAGAACTGGAGGCAAAGGCTGGCATTGCTGCCACCCTCTCCCCAAGGGGAGCACCAAGGGTGGGTGCCAGGAGAAGGATGGTGCCAGCTTGGGTGTCAGCTCTGCTTGCTCCTCCTACAGGAGGTAACATCCTTTTCTAAAATATTTTTATTTTCCATTTTTGAAAAAGGAAACAAACCCAAAGACCAACAGAGTGGTTGAGCCCACAGGCCTGTGTGCAAAGGTGGGCAAAAATGAGGTCAGCCTGCCCAGCTGGCTTGGTCCCTAACCCTGTGCCCAAGCCTCCCAAACCCCCAGGTGTCCCCTGTGCAGGTGCCACTGCTCTGTCAAAATGTGTCATGCAGTGGGATGGTTTCCTACTAGGAACCATTTTAAACAGAGACTGGTTGTAGGCCACTAGGTTGCAATAATTGAGCTGTATTTTCATCATGTTTGTGTCTTTACTTGCAGGCACAGTTGTGCTAAATCTCCGCTCCTCCCAGTCCCTTTGGGCAGGATTTGTATCTGAGCACTGCCTTGCAATACTTCAAGAGGAAAAAGACCTGAAGAAACCTAAAGAGGGGATGTGAGTGTCATGAGCAGTTTTTCAGCTGAGGCACTTGGGAATAAAGGTTTGGAGACTGTCACCTGATGTTGTTACAGTGATTTTAGTTTAGAGGACTGGGCAAGTGGAAACTGAAAAATTAACATAAAGCAATATGAAGGAATAATGATGTGACTGGATCTGGACAGGCAGCTGGAGGGATGTCTGGCCTCTGCAGCAGAACTTAAGTGGGGAGATTTCAGGTCTGCCTGAATATTACTCCTTTTTCCATGTAAAACATCACTGGTTTTAGCCACCTTAGAAGACAGGCGTAGCAGAGACCATGTTCCATCTGGCTGTTTGGAAAGGCATTTAACAGCACTTCTGACCAAGCTTAAATGAAATTTAGTGGGGCTGTCCTTACTGCTCTGTGAACAAGGTGTTTGCTTCCCTCAGCCTGTAAGGAATAAGACTTTTCATATTCTCCAGCAAGAAATTAGTGTTCAGGAGATGAAGTGGTGTGAATCAGTGCATCTTTGCGGCTTCTCATGGAGCAGCTTCTCTGCACACGACTGATGTGTCTGGCCTCTCACCCGCTGAGACCTGGAGGGCAGAGATTGTTTATACCTTAAGTGCTGACCTTCACCTCTACTTATGTTCTCAGTCACCTCTGAAGAAAACAAACGGGAGTATGCAAGAGACTGGTTACTGCACAGATCTGGCAAGTCTGAGACTTTGAGCATGAGAGTCTCTTTTGTGCTCTAATTTTGTGCTCTGCTGCCTTTTCCCTGCTCTGATACCCCCCATCCCTGTCAAGCTCTTCCTCTGTGTTTTCTCCCACAGAGAGATGCCCCCACTGCCTGCCCTTGACCCACGTGGGCTTTTGCCTCCCTCGCAGCTTGGTGTGGGAATTGCTCGTGCTGGGAGCTGGAGCAGCCCGAGCAGCTCCCATATGAGTTGTGCTAACAGCAAACACGGAGAATACCATTGCTGAATTCACACACAGACTGCTAATAAACACCCACACTCCTCTCCTCCAAGAAAAGATGTCATCATCGTTTTTGCTGCTGAATGTTGCCTATTTATGGGGAAAAGCTCAGGTTGGCACAGGGAAGGCACCAGTCTAAAGGCTGTTTACTTTAAGCACAATGAAATGATTGTCATATCAAAAGCAGGGCTGGTTGAACATCTTTCTTTTATAAAACTTCCCCATGGTAAATATATTATATATATGTGTGTATATATATATATGAACAACCCATCTTCTTGCAAAAGCATTCATTTGTGAAGAACTAAGTGAGAAATATGCTTGGAAATTCATATTTTGAAATGGGAATTTCTACCCAAAATCAGAAAAAGGGATTGCTGTAATGACTTTGGGAATTATAGAGTGCTCATCATACCCTCAGAGCTGTGATGCCAGTTTATCTGCCATCATGTCATTCCAGAATCAGTAGTTGTCAACTCACTTTGCGTTGTCTCCAGAAAGCTGCAATCTGGTACATTGAGGGAAACTCAGCCTGGCCCAAGACCCTGACCCACAGAGCTGAATGAGGTCAAAGTCCTGATTGCACCTAAAAGCGCCAAAAAGACATCGTGTAAACCCTTCTCATTCCAAGTTTGGAGTGCTTGAAAAGAGAAATCTTTGGATTTCTACTTGATAGATTTTGAAACATCCCTAAAATATCTGTACAAAGTCAATAAGATTTTAATGTCTTCAATTACTTTTGAATTACTTATGAAAATCAATGGTTTTTGCTATAGCCAAGATCTTCCTGTTGCTGAGTGATCTCCACAGAATGTGTATAGGTTAAATCCAGGGGTCTTTTTAAGAAAAGGCAACTTCAAGTCTGTAGTTTTGCTGTTTCCTTTATGGCAGAGATTCTGCACAGTTCACTGTTCCGCACTCAGCTTAAAAGAAATAATGGATGCCTATGAAAACAGAAGCTTTTCCTGAACAATAACTTTCAGCTAAAAACACTGCAGAGAATAAAGTTAAGGGTTAAGGGCTAAAATTCTTGACTGCTGCTGGGAGAGACTCCTGTGTCGTTCAGTGCTGGCAGTCACTAAAACTTTTTGTTAGATTGATTAATGGGGATTTTCCATTAAATGTTTGTCCTTTTGCTGTCAGAAAAAAAGGTTTTACAGAAATGTGAAAGTATCCAAAGGGAATTTTTTACTTAGACCAAAACATTTGCTCTTTCTTTAAGCCATCAAAGTGAAATATTGTGTCGCTGTTTGTACCAAATCAATGTGTTTCACTTTTCTTTTAAAGAAACGGAGCCATTTAGTTTTGTGTTCAACATTGAAGTCCAGGTGCCTCAAAGGACGTGTAATTCATGTTCCCAATTTCCTGATGGGTGTACTACAACTTCTCTGGGACCCCTGGCTCTCTCCTAATATTACACCACCTGATATTTCTCCCAAACTGAATAATTAAGCTGTGCTCTCAGAATTTATGGTAGAATTTAGAAACATTTTTGTCCCACAGAGCTCTTTAACTTACCCTTTCCTTTGACTGGGAATTGAAAAAAACCCAAACAAACAACCAAATATTGGAACTTCCCACAAGAACAGAAACTGTGATTTTTTTGCATAGCTCAGCAGCCTCTCTGGCCATTGCTCACTCGCTCTTGTGTAAAGGGAAGAGAAATTGCCCAAACAAAAGTGCTTTCTTGTGGTCACTGCTTCAATCTGAATTCAATTGTGTTTAAGAGTAAGCCTGGGAGAGAGTTTGGCAGATACGTAGTGTGTTAAGTGACTCAAAAATGTAATTATTCTGATATGGTATGCATTAACTGAGAATTTCTGATGTACATAAAAAAAACAGAAGTCCTGAGAAATGGATATTCTTGAAGAGTAAAGGGTAGGCAAGTGCCAGGAAAGTGAGATATATCTTTTAAATTGTTAACTTTGGCTCTAAAATTAGAAATGCTGATTAATTACCTTTTTAAAGCACTTTAATAAAGGTACTATTTAACCTTTACAGCAACCTGGTGGAGCAGATGAGTTTTAGTACTGCTGATTTAGAGATAATTAAGTAGCGGATCTGTTAAAATGTCTTCATTTCTGATGCCTTCTATGCTTTTAATGCCCACGTCTGTTCCTGGTTCCAAAGTAACAAAAAAAGAGGGTGAGGATGGACAAAAAGCAGCCAAACAGGATACTAGCATTTAAAAATGCTTTATCAGGGCTTCTATTCTTACAGAACAGCCTGCAGGGTTGGAGAAAGCTTGAAAACATACAGAAAAAGGAGCAAACATGGGAAGATATGTGCACTTCACTGCCAGAGATTAATAAGAGAAGGAACATACTTTAAGTCAATGGATAAAGCGCTTGCTTGTCTGAATGGCAGAAGTTTAGTTCTGGAAGGAAACCAACCATTTGTCAAGTCTGCATATTTCTTCACTTAATTAATAAATAAATTGTTTAAATGGGAACACAGAAACTTTCCTGTTTGAGGTCTATACAATCTGCCCACCTCCCTGTGATGGTGACCAGCACCAAATGCCTCAAAGAAATCTGCAAGAAGCAGGTCAATATTGGGTTATGGAATAAATTGCAAGTCCAATTTCCTTCTAAACTTCACTGGTCAGAAGTTGGTTTATACCCTGGTGTAACAGTTTTGTTCCTTGTTTCTTGTGTTTCCAGCTCTCACAGTACATGGAGTCCTTGAAGCCTTGACTATGCACTTCTCTTATTAGATCTCAACTTTCCTTAGAACAATGGAGCACATAAACAAAATAAAATGAAGAAAAATCAGAAAAAGAAAAAAATAGAATGCCTTCCTATTTGTTGGAGATAACTTGACAAGGCAAGGTTGACACAGGTTCAAGGCAAGACTGGACAAATGCATATGAAATAAATTCACTGTGTGTAACTAATTAAACAGAAGCCACTTCCAACACAGCAACTGCCTCTACTTGAAAACAGTTGGAAGCTGGAAGAATGTGAGAGGAGAATATCACATGTCCTTGTCCTGCTCTTCCAATTCTCTTGGGAAAAGCAGCTTTTGGAGACAGAACTAAATGGAATTCTGGTGTGATGCAGAATGGCCTTTCATACAGCAGACATAATTTACATTTTGAAAATTCTTATGCAAATTCATAAAACTAAAGCAACAATGTTGAATGATTTGTATTTTATCCAAAAGCTAGTTTCAGTATCTTATCTGGAAAAGCTGTAGATTTTTTCCCTAACATTTAGGATTGAGCATGTCTTAGGATCTCCATGTATCACAATAGTCAATGTTGAAATGCTGGATACTGTAGGTTTTGGAAAGCAGCATATATTATTTATGATATTTTCTTTAATAATAGTAAGAACGTGCTGCACCTTCATAGAAAATTAACACACAGGGTTCTTTTTAAATGTGAGAACTTAGGAGGACAGTTTTATTTTCACAACAGTTCTAAATAACAGTTTTGGTGCTTGGTTTTGTTTTTTTTTCATAGGGGAAAAAAACCCCTCAAGTATTTTCAGGCAGTGATTTGCTTTTACTGCAAAGCTGACTCTACAGCACTAAGTTACATTCTCCCCCAGGAAACCACTTTCCTACACGGCTTCATTGGAACAAGAACTTGAGGAGTTGAGTGGGTGTTCAGTGCTCTGCTGCAACAAGGTCCTGGCTGAGGGGAGCCACGGTGTGTTAAACACCCCCTGGGCTCTGCAGGGATGCAAATCTGGGGGAAGGCGAGAACTGTGAGAGAGGAAATGAGCCCGGTGGCTACTCTTGATAAAAAAGGGAGAATTTGTGCATGCCAGCACAAATAGTGTTTTTAAGGGTGTAGATAGCATCTTTGGGGATGTTTTATTTTTAGCTTGAAAACTTTAATATGGTTAATTAACTTCAAATGGGATGTATGGCATAAACAGGCAGAAGCCTGCTGGTGAAATTAATTATTCACCCTAGGAAGGGACAAGGTACATAGGAGGATGCTCAAAATGGGGAAAGGGAATTTGCTGTGTGGAAAAGTCTAAAAACAAGGCATTACCTGAGTTCAGCGTGTAGAGTTGGAGGTTTATATTTGTGTGATGATTATTTGGGGAGAAGTGAAGGCTTCTGAGGTCTTCATTGAAATTCTCTGTGAAGGTACAGAAGTTTCAGCACCTGAGAAGGTCTCAGCTCCTGGAGTCTGCACTGGAGGAAGAAATTTGTGTGTGGTGTCATCTGGTGCAGCATTTTTCAGCAGAGGCAGAGCCCAGCTGCATCATGGTAGAAACAACACTGAAAAATGTTAACTAGAAAGGAGAGAGCAAACACTTTAAAATCCTCTACAGGATCTGATCAGCCTAAACTCTGCATTCTGGAGGCATAAGAAAAACTGAGCCTGGCTCACTTTCATTGGGAAAGAGGTGATTCTCTTTGTCTGGAAATTAAAGACAAAACCTCAGCCCCTTCAGTGATGACACCTACAGTCACTTCCCAGACACACTTTGAGCACCTCACAGGTGAAGCAATGGGAAATTTTAAGGGCAAGGATGCTGAATTTTTTAGTTTGGTGCACCCTTGTTGCCAAAACTTGTTCTGGTGTGTCCTGTGGAAATGCAGTCCTGCTGGTGCAGTCCAGCTGCCATCGGCTCTGGGAAACCCCACAGACACTGTGGCAGAGAGAAGGCTGGAGGCTGCCCACATGAACATTCTCCCTCTCTGGAGCTGGTGTATCCTTCAGGTCAGGAGAAGTGCTGCATCATTCTTTCCTGGGTGTTCTGTGTGTGTGTGTATGCATATGAAAGAGTGGGAGGGAGAGACTGCTCATTTTTTGTGTCCCTTAATTAGAGCGTTGTTACCATGGCTCAGAGAAGAATTCAACTATCATGATGATGGCTGTCATCACTCCCCCATGACACAGCTTGCAGGAGGCCGATATAGTCAGCTTTCTGACTCAGTTAGGGACCAGAGTGGGAGGCAGAGGACCTCCAGATCATCTCTGCCCATTAGAGGAGACAAAGCAAATTACTTGTGAGTCATTGTTTCACATGTTCCTGTGCACTTTTCTGGGTTCTCCACCCCGGATTGAATCCAGCCAGGATTCAAGGCCACAGCTACTGGCTGTGCTGGCCTCCCAGGGCTGTATCCTTCTCCTGGGCATTCAGGCATGCAGCGCTGCATTTCATGGCTGGGCTGTCTCTTGACTGAGATAAAAGAGAGGGAGATGGTCTTCTCCCAGCTACACCCACTGTCTGCATCAGCCCGATGTGGTCTCACACCCAGGTGAGCAGTGCAGGTGTTATTGGGGGTGAGCCACTTCCACAGCTTTCCCACAGGGATGCTCAGGCTTCACAGGTGTGTCTGTGCTGCCTGCAGAGGTGTCCATCCCTGCAATCCATGATCCACTGCTACCCTCCACCCAGGTTTCTTTGCGTACACCTTGAGATTCTTTAGCAATGCAGAGAGATGGGCAAATGACATGCCAAGCTAAGTTGCCACAAAGGTATAGACTCTATGAACTTATTCAGGAGTTATTCTTGAAGACACAAAGAGAAAGATGGAGAGACAGAAAGGAGGAAGAGACAGCAGGAACTTGCTGACTCTTCTATGAACCAGCATCCTTCCCCAGTGTATGAGTGTGTGTGTGTGTGAGCAGTTATGATGGCAATTTATAAATACCAACAATTAATCCTGAGCCAGACCACCAAGCCTCCTTCCCTTCACAGGGGCTGCTTGTGCATTCTGGATGGATCCCCATCCTAGCAAACACAGGATGCACAGCCTGCTCATGCGCTACCGCCTCGCTCGCCATCTGTGAGGATGCTCTTTGTCCACAGGCTGATCCCTCCTCCTCCTCCTCGTTACAGGCTGGATATGACCAGAGGACACCATTGCAACTGACATTAGGCAAGAAAAAGGCTCATAACTGGCTTTGTTTTGCATCGTTTTGTTAATAAGCCAGCTGCACTGGGAAATGCTATTTAGGCCGCACGTTTGAGACAAAGAATACATTCCTGTCTAATTTAAAGCATTAAAATCTGCCAAATCTCGCCATTAAAACTCTACAAGTAAATCTAAGCCATATACTTACCCAAACACTTGAAAACTTAAGTAAATTTGCAATAAGATGTGCACAGATTTATTCCACATATGTCTCCCCTATGGGAGTCTCACAGCTAAATCCCTGTGCATCTTTTATCTTATTGTAAATACGTACGCTAACGACGCATGGAAATGGCTTTCACAACCTTGATTCACCAGTAATTTTTTCTTGCATTACTTTTTATATTGCATTGTAAAAATTCAGCAATGATTTAATATTTAGGAATTCCTACCACTTTGTTACGGCCCTTTACCGAGGAGAAACCAGCACAGAGATCTGCAAACAATGATTTAATTTGTGCAGCCACTGTATCTCACCTCCTTGCATATCAGTAATAGTCCATCTGCTGCTGACAGCCTGTTCCAAACGTAGTAATATAACAAGTAATGGTGCTACAGTAATGCAACACACCACAGCAAATCATCCCATAAAGGACACAAAGTGTTTGCCAGGATAGATTTGAAAATACTTGGTTTGTGTGTTATCTTTTTTTTTTGCTAGTGTCATTACATTAGGAATGAGACTTATGTGAATAGTTGGTTGATGCTTGAGCAGAGAAGTTAATATTTATTCAGGGGAATGGTGTGTATGGAGAACTATTGATGCAACTGGACACAAGTCTGTCGTCAAATGAGGTTTTTAGTATTTTGATGGTGGAAAACGTTTCCTGAGTGCTATGACTGAATTTGCTCCCTTTTTTTCCTTCTGAAATCAAGGGTGAAAATCAGTATTGTACAGCTGGACTTAGGAGTGAGATACTTATCCATGTGATGAGAAGGGACATGACTGTGTCTTCCTAATCCACTACCGAAGTTCTCATTCCAACATGTACCAAAAAACTTTTGTTCTCAATTACATTTGAGACATGCTCTTCCTCTAACGGGGAGCAAGCCAGAAAGGGCAGTGGCAGCTGGCAGAGAGAAAAATACCAATAACACCTAAGAGGAGGACTACAGAACCCCTAAACAAGACAAGGAGATCTGCTGAATCCTGTTCACATCTGTATTTTCTCTGTGATTAAATAATTCATCAGGAACATGAAGCCTTTAGGTACAGAGTTATGTGTCCATATTAGTGCTCAAGTTTTTTATTGTAAAAAGAGTTGCATCTGAAGAATTATGCATGCCTTATGATTTGTTTGGCCTTTTTTTCCTTTGATTAGTGTTAGTGGGTTTATTCCTTCCAGAAATCATGTTAAGGTTATTCTGGATATAAGACAGTTTTGTCACTAAAGTGAAAGCACTGAACTTGTTACTGTCATTTATGTCTAGCAGTCAAAAGCTCCATGTAAGTGATAAATCTTTAAATATTTGTAAATGTCCTCCAGTTACTACACCATTCCAGTGATCCCTCAGGTCTGTATTTTAGTCCAAGTGAAAATGATCAGAAGTGTTCAATTTTATTTCTTTTCTTTCTCATGGATGCCCTTCAGGCAGTGTGAGAGGTGGTCAGAGAGAGCAGTCCCAGACCACCTCATGGGGAAAGAGGGGCTTGTAAAAAATAGATACAGGGAGACAAAATGGAAATTAAAATGAGGAGAGGAGAGNGGAAAGAGGGGCTTGTGAAAAATAGATACAGGGAGACAAAATGGAAATTAAAATGAGGAGAGGAGAGGAGAGGAGAGGAGAGGAGTCTGTGCTGGCTTCCTGCTGGCTCTGGCAGGAGTGATGAGACGTGTTCAGGAGCAGAGTGGTGATAATACATGGTATGGAATGAAGGCTGCCTGTATGAACATAACCTCTTGATATTGTTTCAGCAGATTTGAGCTGGCAGAGTGAATTTATATTGGATCAACGCTTGGTGTTGTGTGGCCACAGCATTTCTGCTTCTGTGTTAGCAGCCCTGAAGCCAGTTCTGCTGTACAGTCAAACCATAGCTTGAATTGGCACAGAAAGAAAAGCTATTTAAGGTCATGGTTGTGGCAGACTGCTGGCTCTGCCTCGAGCAGCTTGTGTAACTGCTCCACGAGCTCTGCTGGCTCTGAGCACTGTGGTGTCTGTCTGTCACAGTATTTATTGCTGAAAAGGGGGAAATAGCTGGAGAAGCACAAAGGGAACATGTTTCCACAGGTCGCCCTTGTTGTTCCAAAGCGTCATCCAGCCAAAGCCTGTGGTGAGCTTGTGGTTCAAGCGGGTTCTGCTCTCCAAGGCCACATTTTAGAAAGCCAAGACCTCTCTTGCGGATGCACATCACTCTTTAAAGAGAAAGCATTATTCATTAAAATCAAACTCTCTGCTGGTGAGATGGAGCTTTCCTGGGACTTAATTATATCAGGTTTAGAAGAACAACAGGCAAGGATGTTAGGCTTCGTCTCCCATGGGTAGAAGTTCCATTTCTATACTTTTAAACTCCCTTTAAAAATTAGGGCTGGAAGAAAGGCTCTGGAATAATTCTTTCTCTGGTTGGGAATTACAAATGAATAGAACCAATTATTTGTATGAATACAGGTGTAGAATGGATCACAAATTTTACAAACTGCTCTAATGTATAGTAAGGCCAGAGGACAGCAGCTCTCCAGATTTCATCTGAATGCTTCAGAGCAGAGGTCTTTCCTTCTAGACTGACAATATCTCTTCTTTGCAGAATGGAAAATTTCAGGGCAACGAGGGAGAATAATTACTCAAATATTTCAAGTTAATTAATGAAATATTTAAGGTTTGAATAATATATTGGACATGCTATCATAGTATGATTTTGGTAGCATCTTTTCCACACAGAGGTTTTGTTCCAGTTAACAGCAGTGGCTTCATTTTGCCACCTCTCTGGACATTGCATCTGTCAAAGACCAAGGCTCAGAGAGAGTTGCCTGACATCCTTTCTCCCCCACACAGCATGTAAGGAGGCCCCTACTTTGAAGAGTACTTTGTTGAAAAGACCATATGTACTGTGAATTCTTCCAGGATGGCATGAAGCTCCTCATCCTTCAGCTCACAACCAACCGATCTAATGCCATTTTAAAATGCAGCAAGGTCTTTGGACTAGGGAGCACTAGTTGAAGACTCATGAATTAAGCCAGTTTCCTTTAATGCAGGCAGGGTTAAGTGTCCATTTTGAAATAAACTGACTTTAAAAAAATCTACAGAAAAAAATGTACAGCCCTCCTTTGTCACTTCGTGGAATAAAAAGACAGCCTGTTGATTTAAAATGCAAATAAGAAATATGCTTTGCAGGACTTATGACCTCTGTGTAGACACAGGTGGAACTCAGTTTTCTTTCAGTGTCAACTTAAAAGTGGAAGAAATCTCTCTTTACCTTAATTTGTCACTTGATAAAGTCTTTGTCACAAGACAAAGTCTTGATGTTTTTTTTTTTCCCTCGAAGAGGAAAGGAAATGAAAAAAAGAAAAAGCACCACCAAATGCATCTTATAATAACACATTTCAATAATATCTGGAAATACACATGTATTTTGCTCCAGCATTTGCCGCAGTAACAGCATTCTGAAATGAGAAAGAAACAATTGCTCTTATGTAGTGCCACGTTATGCTTTGACATTTATGAACACTTTTTCACCTTGGCTGTGGACAGAAGCCTTCCAGGTTGAACCCTGCTGCTGGAGAAGCAGGGAAACCTCAACCTGCCCTCAATTTCTTGATGCTGTGTTGCTCTGACCCTGTCAGCACAGGAACTCACTGGAACACTCCCCAGCTCGCTTCAGTCCAAACGAGAAGGGCCAGCTCAAAGAAATCCAGTGGCAGGTGTTTGTTCATAGAGGTCATTTTTACTCAATTGCTTGGGGAGCAATCAGAAAAGCAGTCTGGTTTTTGCTAACAGGTAGCAAAAAAAGGGGACAGGAGCAGGGGTGGTAACCTTACCACCAGCACAGCTGCTTGAAAACAAATGTTTGTCTGTCCCATGTGAGCAGATGGCAAGTCACATTACCTGACTGCAATACAAATTGGATGTGAAACTGTGCAAACAGGAGTAGGAGAAATGCTTGTTGTTATGGGCTAACAAATATAAATCATCCACCAGTATTCACTCACGTGTTTCTTCTTGGAACCTTTAGAGATCTGTCTTTTTTTACAGAATAACCTTTGATTAAGCAATCGATTACAATAAACCATGTTCCAGTGTTTTCAAACAGCTATCATTCACCCTATCTTCCCACATTTTAATGACAAATGCCTTCCTGATAAAGAGTATTTGTGATTAGATATAGTGGAGAAATTTATCATTTACCAAAACTCCCTTCAATGAAACTTCAGTGATGCTTGGGGTCCTACCTGTTTGTGTGATAAAATTACAGGATCAAAACCTAGAGTTAAAGGATGGTCATGATATCACCTGGAAGAGAGACAGGGCTGGATTTCAGAGCTATAGCTATAAATGGTTATTTTGTGTGCCTTGTTATTTTTTCTGGGGAATCTCAGCACAACACAAACTGTTTAAGGGGAAGATTTTGCACCCTTTCTCTTCTCTAGCAGAAGGGTCAGAAAGCCCCTAGGGCTGTACTGTGGTGTCACAGTACTTCATATTGTCCTTTTGTTGTTGATACTTTGAAGGACTTGAGAACTGTAACCCAGCTTCAACCTCCTCATGAAGTAAATAGTAAGTAAATAGTATTAAGGCATTTTAGTTATTCCTTCCCCTAAGAACCTCACAGATCCCTGCCAAAGCTTGCTCTGTGTCAGTGAACTTCACAAAAATTTTGATTTGGTAAATGGCAGCTGTGGAGAAGCCTCAGAGAATGATAACTGCTGTCAGAGGAACCACATAGGGTAGGCTACAAAATGCTGTCAGTGTTTCACCTCCTGATAATCCAGAAATTTTCAAGGAACTGGCATGGATCAATTCCGCCATCATTTGTCTTCTTTTTTGAAGCTGTGATTTCTGTTATCTCAAACATGCTGCAGGAGATAGAAAATTCTCAGTTCCATTTTATCCCTCCGTTTGGAAAATCAAAAGATAAAGGAGATGTAGATCTGATGCTTAAATAGGATCAGGTACTTCAAAGACAAAATTATTTTCCTCCTCAGATGTTCCAGAAATTTCTTCTCAAAAACCCCTCTTCTTTGTTCCTGTGTTTTAGAACACAGAAAATATGTGGTACTAAGGCTTTCCCCCCTTATTCACACAATTTTCATCTTGCCAGGAATCAAAGTACTACAGAGGAGGTGGAAGTTTTAAACTGTCTATTCTTCTACCATTAAAAGATGCCTTTTGTATTCAGTTTCAACAGCTTTAAATGTGAAAAACAAAAGAATCTATTTCTAAAAAACTATTCCCTATCAAATGTAATTATAAAAGAATTAACTATTCCAGAAGCTTTCTTTTTACTTGATGAGCATACACATGATTTTGTGGTCATGTCCCCTTTTGATTCAGAAAACCTCTCCAACTGGGTATTTTCTACAGCTAAATTAAATCTGGTTTTCAGGCGGGTGGTGTGGTGTTGTCACTCATCATATCGTATACTTATTTACCTATTTATTTGCGTCCAGCCACTGCCAAAAGTTTGAGGGTATTCCCAAACTCCCTGGTTGTTTCCACCATGCCAAGATCAGGTGCCACCACCAGCCGTTCTCAGTCTTCAGCTCCTGCTCCAAGAACGGAGCAGCCGAGCCTTTTTCCTGGGCAAACACAGAGTTTCCCAGCTGATTTTGCTGGGACTTGCACGGGCACATTCCGGTGGCTTTGGGATGACATCTCGGAGATCGACATCTTCCAGCTTCTGCCTCAACTTGCCAAGGGCTAAGCAGCTTCCTAACGCCTCTCTGCGGCAGGTTATAAATGAGACACTGAAAATGAGGGAAGAGTTTCCATCCCGTGGTTAAGGCAGGCACGTCCTCCATCGGAAGGACACATCGGATGGGCAACCATGTCAAAGGAGGGATGGGTTTCAGGTGCCAGCTGGGTTTAGGCCTTGCCCATTTTTACCTTGCACTGTCTGTGTAGCAATAGCCCACGGTTGGTGCCTCCATGTTAGTTGGTTTTTTTTTTGTTTTTTTTTTGTTTGCAAAATTGTCCTCCTCTGTATGTCTGGGTAGGTAAGGAAAGCTTTGGGAGCCTTAACTCCTCCACAATCAACCTCAAATCCAGCTGATGGCTCATTTTGACAAATAGGTTGGAGTCTGTCCCCAGCTGCCGGCTTTCTCCAGAAGATAATGTGGTAAAAAGTCCTTAAGGAATTTTTTAATAGACTTTATCTTTTGGGAATTATTATTGTTCACATATTTTCTTTTTCTGCCTCTGGGGATTATCTGCATTACTGGGAATATTGTCAAAGGGGAAATTCAAGACACAATAAATTTTTTTTTTTAACTATTCCTACTTACTGTGCCGGCTTCCTCTTGGTTATTGGGAGACTGTATGGAATGTTGTTTCTTACTAAGGGATTTCTTCTGCGTTCTGTGGGTTATGGCTTTAACTTTCTCTTGACTTGGCATTTCCTTTTAATCCTCTGTGGAATATCTTTTTGTTTTTCACTCTGGCCTGGATGCATTCTTGGCTACATTATTTTCTTTTATAAGAACACAAACCAATCCTGCTCCTCCACACCCACCTCACACCGGGTGAGATCACAGTTCCACAGATCCATATTAGGTGCAAGCATTTTCCCAAAGATTACACAGCAGATAAATCTTTCCATTTCAACACATGGTTTATTGCTGAATATATTGTCTGCCCACACATGCAGGAACAGATAACCAGTGATTTATATTTTCATAATGACTGCTGCAGTGATTCATTTACTCCATGGTATATTGGTGTCAGGGCAAATCATTTATGGAAAAAGGGAGACAGATCAAGAAATGAATGGCAGTATGAAGTGGCGCAGAAAGGAAAAGGGGGTTAAAAAAATCCTGGACAAATTAAAATGCTTTCAATAACCTGACAAAAATTGTTGCAAAGGAGTTTTTGTGTATCTACTGCTTTTTTTTTTTTTTTTTTTTCCAGGAATGGGGCATCCACATCTTCTATGGGCAGCCTGTGCCAGTGCCTCATTTCCCTCACAGTAAAAATTTTCCTCCTAATTCCTAACCTAAATTTCCCCTTTCTCAGTTTGAACCCATTTTTCCTTGTCCTATCACTACAGTTCCTGAAAAAGAGATTAAACACCTGATGAGTTTAGTCTTTTCATGTCTTGGACGTAATCCTGCAACTAGTTATGCTGAAATACCTTTAAAAAGTCTGCCCCAGAAAGACAGTATTAACATGCTTAAGACATTACACAAAAGAACCAGATCACCATCATCTGTACCACAAAAATCTCACTGAAGCTGGTAAGAGCTGCTATAGCCAAATATGTCAGAAATGCTGCTCACAAGCGTGCCTAATTTGGTGCTGATCAGCTGTCGGCTGATAATTACATATCTGTAAATCTCTGTTCACAAGTTTGTTCACACAAAGAAATGATGTCATGAATTCTTGCGCAAGGGGAGGTCCTGCATGGGTTAAGGAGTCAGAAGACAGCGACTTACCCAACTGTAGAAGATGACATAACAAAAGATGAGAATTTAAATCCTATGAATACTCGCTATGCACACTGAAGGATTAATTGAAAAATTCTTGGCAATAATCACATTTGTGAATACTAAATGTATTCGCCGGTACTTTGCAAATAAAAAATGAGGCTAAGGTTATGAATAAATTGTTCAGGGTTTCTGCTTTTAACTTTGGAATATTTGCTGACAGCATTGTTGAAATCAGAGAGGGAATTTATGTGGTAATACTGAATAAGTTAAAGAAGAGATAACATCAAGACACAGAATATTCTGAAAGAACCTTCTGTCGTTAGGAGAAATAGTGGTTTTCTCCCCATAACTTCTTTCATAACTGCCTTTCAGCTATGCCAAGCAAATCAGGTTTTTTTGTTGGTTACATATGAGCTGAGACTTGTTATATCTCCTGATTTAGAAATATTTAGTAGCAGAAAGCACGTCAGAGCCGGACTTCAGCAATTTTTATTTCAAACAAAACCACAACTTTTAGTTAATATAAAGCTATTCATGATTTAATGTCAAAACTCGGCGAGTGATTTCTGGTCAACGTGAAATATTTCCCTAAAACCTTTTCATTTTCTTGCATTTTCTCATTTTGTATGGCTATTTCAAATGGGTCTTGCCTACATCCCATTAAACTATTACAAAGCATAATTCCTTTGCAGTTTCCCAGTCTTCCGTCACATTGACCGAAGCCAGTTAAATTTGTTTTGACTTGCAAAGCACCTTATCTGTTATTCGTCCCTCTTCATTCTCCTCAGTGAGGAGGTTGCTCTTTGCCTTTCAAGTCTCTGGGCTTGCTCTACGCCCACTGCCAAGGCGCTGGGGACAGGTTTTGTTCTGCCCCTTGATGCCCCACGGCAGAGGCATTCCCGATTATAGCCTGGGGAAGGCTTTTCATGGGAAGCAGGGCAGGTTTTGCACCACCATCTCTCCCGGAGGAATTTCTTGTGGAAGGGATGTGTTCCACTCCTCATCAAAGCCTTCCCTAAGAGCCTGTGCACTCCACTGGGCTTGCATCAGAAATGCCTCGGGGCAGGGCTGTTCCAGCTCTCTGGCAGGAGAGCTTGCTCTTCCCTGCATCCAGCTCTTTTCAGGGTTCCATAGCTCAGCTCTGGATCTGGTTGCTCACTCAGAGGACAAACCAGTCATAATTCACGAGTTCAGGCAACTGTGTGTTAAATGTAGGCAACTGTGAGCTGTTTCTGCAGCACCTAGCCAACAACTCTCATTTCCTGCACTAAAATTGGAAAGCTTTCCTTATCTCCATCCCATCTGATGTGCTACAGGATACAGGTAAGAGATAGGAGGAATTCCAGTGAAACAGCACAAGAGGCATCATTTGTCAGCTGTCAGAGCAGGAAGACACAAGAAAGAAGATAGCAGTGGGAAGAGCTGAGCAGTGACTTTTGGCCTTCCAGAAAAAACAAAAAACCCTCACAATTGCTCAGCCCAAACTAAAACACTGGAAAAAGTATGGATACTTTTAGAACTCGAATATTTTCTTCACAATCCCAAGTACACTTTCACTTGAGCAGTAAGAATTAAGCATGGTATTGTTCCTGCCAGAAAGTGAGTTAAATGTGGTGTAAATGGCTCGCAGAAAAGAGCAAATAGAGTCTTGGGCCTCCCGAGGAACCGCTGAGGCACGGAATTGGAATCCCTTTAATCGCCCTCTGCTCACACTTCTCACCGTGTCGCCTCCTTCAGTAATGGGAGAACAGGGAGGGGAAGGCACAGAGGAATCTGACTCAGTGCTAAACCTACGTGTGCAAGGAGAAATGAGCTGGTGGAGCTGGGTAATGCTGTGGGCTAATCCAAATCCCAAAGCACGAAATGGGACCCCTCCAACATGCTGCTTTCTTGAGCATTACCTCCTTCCCCCTCCAATCAGCTGCTGATGAGGACCAATAAATGCCAGTGTAACAGCTCTTTGGAGAGATGTATTGACATCATTTTGCCAGTGGGAACGAAATGGAATTGCACCATATCTAGACTGTTTATTTTCCCCACTTTTAAATATTCATATGAATACCTCTGAAGTTCCCTTTTGCCCACTGCCTTGAGTGAGAGATAGGAAAAGTCGTTTGGCGTTAATATTT
Source organism: Pardalotus punctatus (assembly GCA_013400915.1). NCBI lineage: Eukaryota > Metazoa > Chordata > Aves > Passeriformes > Pardalotidae > Pardalotus > Pardalotus punctatus. The sequence goes on along the minus strand of VZTX01008275.1, from coordinate 355,321 downwards.
TTGCCAAGAAAAAAAGAAAATTCATTTTAGCTAGGGAGCTGTTGTTTACAAACTGCCTGGTGGAGGAGCACAGCTGCCTGTGTAACGCAGAGAATGGAATCTCCATTCTGAAGGGTATTTTCACCTCTCTGAAGTAAGTGCTGTACTGCATGCAGGAAAATAGCAGTTCCTGGCAAAACAAGGGAGATCTGAGCCAAAACAGTTTTATCCCCCCTCACCTTCCCTGAAACAAAGAGAAGATGCCATTTGTAGGCACTGGGGATCTTAAGTTTGATGTGTTTGTAATGTTTTCTAACCCCAGCTTTCACTACTCTGCTTTGTTTCATGGAATCCTTCTCCCTCCTCCTCCCTCTCCCTCATCTCCCTCCAGGGCCTCCATTTGCACCCCTTCACATTCTTACAATTCACACACCTGGACAGCTTCTCCTGAGATCTTTCTGTTCATTTAACTTCCCAACCTATTCCCTTCTCCCACCTTTTCGGTGTGTGCCTGGTTTTGCCCATTTCTCCCACCTTTGGCCTCCCAATCCATCCTCTGCATGTCTCCTGTTCCTCTACTGCGTGTCCCTGCATCCTCCCTGTGAGTGCCACAGCTCAAGTCACCTTTGCCTCTTCCTGCCTGTCCTCTGTCATCCACGTCACATCCGAAAAGAGTAGCAGAGCCAACCGAAGTGTCTGAGTGATTTGCTTGATTTTTCTTCCTTAGACATCCATATCCCTTTGCCTAATGTTTTCTCTGCAGAAGTCCTTATCTTCCTGCCCATTCCCCACCTTGGTACAAAGTGCTGTGGCCTGATGCTCCCCTCTTCATTCCTTTTTTAAAAAGCACTGGCTCCTCTTCTTCTCTCCTGTCGTATTGATGCTCTCTATCCCCGGCCTTTTGATCTATCTTCTCCAATTTAACCTTATTGACAAAATGCAAATCCTGGCTCTGGCCCTTGCCCTTGTGACCTTTCATGCTCGTCTCACATAACTTCAGTGGGCAGCTTGAGCACCCTTGATCCTTAACCTGTGCTCAGCTGACTTCTGCTTGGGGTTTGAATCTCTTTTCAAAGAAAGAATAAATGTCTTTTCAAAGAGAGGACTTCACCCACTGCTCTCTGTTTCTGATCACACGGACCGTAGCTTATCCTTTACTCAAACCATGTAAAATTCATGCTGGATTCACGTTGTTGCATTAGGCTTAGTGCAGTTGTCATGATTTTTACAGTTGTGCCTCTGAACAGCCAGCTCTCCTTTGGAGTTGTAAAGTCAAATTAACATGCCAGCCACACTGCTGTGCCAGGTTTTTTTGTCCTCCTGACCACTTGTTTCTATATTGTCCACTTTCCATGGGAGGAGTTCCCAGAAATTTCAGGTGTGGTTGAAATTTTCCTTTTCAAAGTGAGGTTGGGCGTGGCTCTGAGCAACCTGGTCAGTGGAAGGTGTCCCTGCCCATAGCACAGGGGCTGGAACTATGTGATCTTGAAGGTCCCTTCCAACCCAAGCCGTTCTATGATTCTGTGATTCTGAACATGTTTGGAACATCAGGAATTATCAACAGGAATTTCTTCTATCATTACTGCTAAAATCAGATTAATTCAAGTATGACCATGCAGAAGAAAAACTCATTTTAATTGGTTGCATGAACTGAGAGTGCTCTAAAGAACTAAATATTAATCAACACTGGAGAAATGAGATAAGTTTTCTCTTTAGAGATTGATATGATAAAACGCATAGTTGTTCTGTAAGTTATTTNTGGTGTCAGCAGAAGGAATTGAAGGACCCTTTAAAGGACGAAACCTGTCTAAATGGCTGCACAGTAGAGAACATAATACAGCACAGAAAGTATGGAAATGCCTCATTGTGTCTCTCTAATGCCTCCTTTTATAAGCTTCAAGGCACCCAGCAGGTTTGGTAGCCTTTGGAAGCCTTTTAACTGAGCCCCATCTGCCTGAGAATCGCGAATGCTACACGCCTCTCACGGAAAGCTGCTCGCAGAAGATGGTTCTGGAAGCATGTGGAACAAGCACCCCTCCGATTTCACTTCTCTGCAAGAGCCTCAAATGGCAAAAAACCCTCCCAAAAAATGCCATGGTGACAAATATTTCTTGAAGTACAATCAGTGAGCAACACTGGGACTGGTTTTCTGTTCCCTTCTTCACCTTGCAAGGACTTAATCCTACCTTGTCTGAAATCTCGGGGAGATTATGTAGCTTAATGATTATTTAGGCCATGTTAAAGCCTTTACAGAAAGAATCTAAAGTGCAATATGTACTCTCTTTCTTTGTTAATCCATATGGTTCACTATGCTTGGTTTCCAAACCTGTGTTACTATCCAAGGAAATGTCTGGATGATCCATTCAGAGTTGAATACTGGTGGGTGTTTCTTCAGTTTGCCAACTGAATACATGCACTGGATTGCCTCTCCCTTTCTCCTGCTCAGTGGTGTCTGTCCCTGTAGCTAAGAGTGAGCTCAGAAACCTTCCTGCTCACTTTCGTGCCCCCCTGGTGTGTGCTGACAGCCACAGCTGGGTGCTGTGAGTGTCTAAGGATGCTCAGGGCTCACACAGGCAGGTCTCAGGTCTCTTTAGCCAGATCTCCAGCTGGACAGAGGAAGAGGAGTTCAGCTTACCTGGCCAATGCTGGGTTTGGCAGCTGAAGGGAAACCTGGAACAGCTCAGTGAGCTGACAAAAGGAGGAAAATGAGGGGACTTGGTGATCACCAGTCAGACTGTTGGTCACACTGTCAGTGTCTGTAAGAAAAAGAGAGAAGAAAGGCTTGGAGAGATCCCATAAAGGCTTCCAGCTGCCTCAGCCCAGTGCTCCACTGCATTAGCACCAGTTTTGATTTGAGGCTTTGGGCATCAACAGCTTAGCTGGCTTCTCTTCTCTTCTCTTCTCTTCTCTTCTCTTCTCTTCTCTTCTCTTCTCTTCTCTTCTCTTCTCTTCTCTTCTCTTCTCTTCTCTTCTCTT
>VZTX01008275.1:261066-352306 GCA_013400915.1 Pardalotus punctatus | reverse complement strand
TCCCCTCCCCTCCCCTCCCCTTCTTCCCCTTTTTTCTGTCACTGTGATTTTCCAGACACCCCAGAGTCATCCATGATGCTACTTAGACCTTAGAGTAAAGAGCAAATAATTCAGCATAGAGACTTAAGACACTACACAAGGTGTATGAAGGACTGCTGTAGAGGAAACAGTAAAACGAGAAAACCCATTTTTAATATATATCTATACTTTTTTTTTCTAGCTTGAGATGGTCTCTATCAATATCCTTCAACTGAAAAGCTATCTGTCAGTTTCTACATCTGTCAGATGGGAGCTGATTCTCTGATAATATCTGTCTAAAGAATGGCTTTTCCCTAAAAGGATGCTGACTTGGTGAAAGTCTCTTCTCCTGTACTCTATTTCGCCCTCAGCTTCCTCCAGACTCAAATGCCCCCTTGAGGATTTATTGCAATTCATACACTTGATACTTAATGAATATCTCAGGACTTAATACTTTCCACAAATGATCGTTGATCTCAAAAGGTGCTCTGGAAATGCTCACATCCCTCAGGCACAGGGACAAAGGTTGCTACCTGGTCAGGTAATAAACAGTCTAAGGTCACCTCAACCAAGGTGAAAGCAACACCTGGTGAAAGATCTGACACCTGATTGTAGCATAAAGATATCCCCTATCCACTATGAATGAAGTTCTCCTTGCAAATAGAGAATATTTTAGATTTCCATGGCAATTGGTGCACCTTTATGACATATATAACAAAAACACAGACACACAGAAGAGGACTAGAAATGCAACTTCTGGCTAAGTCGTGGTGGAGACCAGACATGGCATTAAATATGTAAAATCTTGTGTGAAAGTCTGTCTGGGTCAAGTGACTTCTTAAATGGCTTCCCGGATAGAAGAGCAACAAGCTGAACTGCATTAACATATCCTGAACGTTTCCTCACAAAGACAACAACCTCAAACAATTAAAATTGATTTGAAATGGCAGAATTAGGAGGCCTCTAAAAATAATAGTATTGTTTTAGCTATTTAGTAGCTCTTCAGAACCCATGTAACTTTTTTAATGGCCAGCAGTAGTAACTGTGTTGCTTAGGGGTCGCAGAGACCATGAGATCAATGAGCAAAACCAGTCTGCAACCTTAGTGTTTATGGATTTGGTTGCTTTTCCCCAGCAAAACCAATTATTGCTGTGTTACAACCCCCCCATTCACTGTTTGGTATGTGCAGAGTTTTTTATTATTCACAAAATAGTTGTTTTGATAAAGAACTTAAAGCTCCTTTCATCACTTCAGGTGTCACTTTTTCAAATAATATACGTAGCTATATTTTGTTATCACATTTTGCCAAATGATTAGGGATGGAGTTCCCCCGATTAAATTGTAAATAGAAGATCACCTTTAAAGAAAACAATGGGGAAGATTAAATGGATGCAAATATTATATGGTAATGGGAAATCTGGAAATCTGAATATCTGAATATCTGTGCAAAGAACTAGAATTATCTGCCTAAAGAGATGCCTTCCATCCCGCCTGACCTGGCCTGCAGAGGGTATTTCTTGCACTTTATACTCCTGGTTTGTTTGGGTTTCATGTGCTGCATATTCAGGGTCTAGAGCCTTTGAGCTGCCTCTAGGATGAAGAATGAAAGGGGAGACACATTCCAGAGCCCAAAAATTAAACTCATGTGGATATATATTAAACCAAAATTTCTGCTCCCATAAGCAGCATGACAGAGAAGAGAAGAGAACCCAACCCTGTTGGGGCGCAACTTGCAAAAACCATAAATAAATCAATAAGTGCATTGACCTAGAGGAATTAAAAAAAATACCTGGCAAAGTCAGTCCTTTGAGGTAGTAGATGAGGAAAGAATCACAGAATCATGGAATGGTTTGGGTTGGAAGGAACCTTCAAGATCATCTGGTTCCAGCCCTTCTGCCATGGGCAGGGACATCTCCCACTAGACCAGGTTGCTCAAAATCCCATCCAACCTGGCCTTGGACACTTCAGGAATGCTCTTTATCCCATTTTATACCTCTTCGTATCACTTGTGCTTACCCCTCCTGTTTGTTGCCATAATAAAATTAAAGTTACAAGAATGTTGCAAGCATGCCAGTAGACTTTTTTTCAGCTCATCTGATAGACATAGAGGAATTTGTTTTACTCCTTCCCAGCCAGTTTGTATAGAGAAGTAATATGAAGATATTAAACTTTTATTCACAACATGTGGAGAACAGAATTGCAGCTACATTCCTACAGAACTGCATCATTCACTCATCAAAATCAGTTCTAGCAAGCAGATGTTTACAGTGTAGAAATTATGGAACAAATAGTCAGTTGAGCTTTTGAGGCCTGATTAATATATTATGCCACAAATAAATCTGTAAAAATAATTGACTTTTCATAAACTGAACTGGGGAAGAAAGTAGAGGTCTGACTTACCCACAGTTTTTTTGCTTTAGCAAAAAATAAAAGTTCACTTTATTCCATGTCCAACTTGGAATTTAGATATTTGCTTTTGAATCAGTAAAATTGGTTTTGTTTCTTTGCCCTACATTTTTTTCACCCTGTTGAGTGTTATTTGAAAGTTATATTTCAAAGTGAAATGTAATTACAAAATGCTGGATCAATATTAAACAAGTATTTCAACATTTTCTGTGAAAATAAAATTGAAAAAAAAATTACAATTATTTTAACCAAAGCATTTGGAGAAATTTGGCAACTCACATATGTGTATTTTGGGTCAAGAAAGTTGCAGCATCGTGTTGTCCTAATAGGCTGATAGAAATGCATGGCAATAAAATTTCCTTGTTTCATATTCTTAAAGTTTAGTTTTTTATTATTGCAGTTGACTTTCAAAATTAGAGCGACGTGGTTGGTGAATTAGTGCCCTTCCCTAGCAGCAGCATTCCCAGTTTATTCTTTATCACCTCGTCTTCACCAAAACAATTGCTGCCTACACATTTCAAGGGAGAAATAAGAAAGCGTCCACCAGGACTATGGGTAGGGCTGCCTCTGCTAAACAAGCAGTGTGATTGCTGGAGAAAAAATAATACAGGCTCAGCTGATGACATTGTAGCTGATACAAATAAGTGTGTCTGCAACAGCCTCCCAGCTTTTTTGATATCATATCTATAAATCAGCCTGAGAATCAATTTGAACTTGGCTGCATAGATGGACATGAAGATGGAGAGCGTTGCTTGTTCTCCAGCTATTAGCACAGAAGGACACAACTTCTGTAATAGTCAACTCTGTATTTTTATTTGATGTACAGCTTTTTCATATATTAAATTTCCAAAAGGCTGCCTGGAAAGTGGTAAATGTGTTCGTCCTGCACTTGAGACTAATAAAAAGGGATTTTTAGGCCTCTTAGTTTATTTCTATCCCTCCAAAGAAAAATCTTTTCATAAGGCAGTAAGTACATCAGCAGCCAGCTCTTTTCTAAGAATGTTAATTATATTCTCTCTGTATGAATTAATTATAATTCCTTTTGACTATAATGATATTGTTTAGAGGAATTATCTCTCAGGTCAGATGAAAAAGTTTGACTTTGTGTGACACACTGGGGTGATTTGCTCTCTACTGTGGTATTAATATTCCCTAGCAGGAACTTTGTGAAGAATGAAAACCAAATTAAACTGAGAAAGGGAGCCCCTCCACTGATTTCCTCATTTAAAATATTATATAGAGGACCTCCTCCATGGACTGTCGTGCACAGCCAAACAATGGAACAGACATTTTCTCCTTCACAGAGCACCTTTGGATCAGTATCCCGACACGTGTCCCCAAGTGTACTTGGCTGTGATCCGGTTACACTGGAGACAAGTGGAGATTAGGGCGCAGGTGGAAGTTATCAGCAGCTTCACACCTGCTCAGCCTGGTTCTGAAACTCCCTCTGATGTGTGAGAGTCTGAAACACAGCCTTCCTGTGCAGAGGTATTTATGGAAACTGTGTAATCTGCAGGAAAAAGCGTGGGGTGCAAACCTCTACTGAGTTCTTCATTGCTGCCTTGGGTGAGAGATTTTTGGGTGCTGAGACACAAGGTTTCATATGCAGAAAGCAGCAGAATCTCCTAGGTTACACCTCCCTTGCTCCTGAGCTTCCCAGGACATGGTGCTCTTTGAAGCTGGAGAAGCATCTGAAATCCTTTTCCTGTGGGGTGGATCCAAGATTTAGGCTGGATCCGGGATTTAGGATGCTCATAAATGCTCTGTGGCTTTATAGTGTGTGACTTCAGAGCCTTGCAGAAAGGGCCTGAGCCACCTGGTATGAGTGATGGTGGTCGTGTGGTGTCATGGAAAAAAACCAGGTGGGATATGTGGAGGAAACATGGATAAAGAGGCCCAGCTCCTAAATTATTCTGTGATTCACAGCAAGTTCACCCACAAGAGCTTCTTAAGGCTTTCAGGAATGCTCTGGCAACCAGGGAGGTCAAAAGAGATGCTCTGTCAGGACATTCATGTGTCAGTTTAGTAAATTTAGCCTTAAAATTGCTTTTGCTTATATGTCTTACTACTGCTTACCTGACAGCTCACATGGAGGGCAATGTTCAGTCTTAGTTATTTGCCTTCCCACCATTATTTCAGAAACCCATAAAGAGAAGTGAAACTGCTAATAAAACACAAGATCTGTTAGTGAGACTCTGCATTAACCCAACACAGACTGTAAATTGGACTTTTTTAGGGCACAGCATCCCACTGTGTTCTCATGGCACTGGTTCTGGCCACCAAACCCCCATCCCCACTGCCTCCCCCACTGTTCCTCCTCTGAAGGCTGCTTTCAACAGCTCAGTCGCTGACAACCTGGCAAGAAGTGCAAGACTCATGATGAAGCTACAGGGATGTGAAGCAAATAGTTTTTCTGCACATATCCCAAGTTTAGAAGTCCTGGGAAGGCCTCAGGATAACAATGAACTCATCAACTTCAAACCAAAATGCAAAGCTCATTTGATCTGATTCAGCTTCCCTGTGAAAAAGTATTCAAAGTAAAATTAGATGGAAGATAGAAGGGAAAATTGAGACAAAAAATGCTAGTAGAAAATAATTGCTTTTCAAGTTGGAAGGTACGAAGTGTGAGCTGGGCAATGTGGTTGTGTGCATCTCTGCCAGGAGACAAGAGAAGGGAAACAGAGCCCTAAAGCTTTAAGCACAGGGTTTCTGGCTGGGAGATGCTACACATAAAATGCAGCCGTGCATGATTGCAGTACTCAGAGGAATCAGCTGTTTTACTCTCCTTCAGCTATGACATTGTTTAAATCAAAGAAACAAGAGGAAGAAAAGAAATCCGTTCCGGAGGAATCCTTTCGCTCTCAAATGTAGGAAGCGATGTGCCTGGGGCAGAGAAAGAGGCTGCGGTGTCTCCTTGCAGGTACAGCATCCCAGCGAATGGCAGCACAACCCTTCTTCAGCAACACCCAGGGATATTTGATGTGAATATCCCCCTTCTCCAGCGGGAGATGCCTGTGGAGGAGAGTGGGCCATGACACAGCAGTTATTGTGCTCTTCCTCTGGTGAGCAGCGAGCTGGGTGTTGAGCACGGCCGAAGGAAGAGGGTGAGAGCGCTCATTGTGCCCTGCAACCATCCTCAGTCACACTCTGCAGAGCTGCCAGTCCTCCAAAGGAAAGAAAATGTGCTCGTTAAACTCATGTTCTGGCCCCCTCTTTTTTATTTCTTGCCGTATTAAAAGAAGTCTCTGTTCTCCTCAGCCTGAAACTCAGGGTCTTTTGTTTTGATGATTTCCAGTTTCAATAGTTCAATTTTGGTTCTACCTTCTAATTTGTATTCCTGGTATCAGCTGCTAAAGGAGCAAGTTAAATGATTTAAATTCACACTGATTTAACATTACTAATTGCACTGCGAAATGCTTTCCAACCTTCCTTTTTTTTTTTTTTCAAGAGACATCAAAACCTTTGATAGGTTTAAAATCCTCAATACTTGAAAGAATGGAGAGAAGGAAAGAGCAAATAAGGCAATAAACCCGAGTGGAACAAATTATCAATTACAATCAGTTAACTGTGTTATCTAACACTGTGCCTGCCACAAAGAAGAAAATCAGCCTTTTCATTCTCTGTAGGTGGCTACGCAGGTATTGCAATAGAAGTATTTATGCTGCTGTCTCACCGGCTCAAAGAGCAGCGAGGAGCAGCACTGCACTGAACACAGTCAAAGGCAGAACGTGGGGGAGAGGGGAAACCCTTGTTCCCATAGTTACAACAAGCCTTTAGGAGGATACACACCTCCAAAAGCTGAATTAGAAAAGTGCTTTTAACTCAACATATTCTATTTAATTTCGGCAATTTTCCCCTAGCTATTATACTGCTGTGTGGGTTGTGTTGACAGCTGCTGGAGCTCTGCAGAGCTCACCTCCAACAGCTGCCACAAAGAAGCCAAGCACACACTTTGGAGTTAAACCACTAATAAACAGCTTATCAGGAGAACCAAATCTCTCTCCTGTGGGTGGGCTGACCACTCTGCAACCTTATGACAATTTAAGAGCTTGGAAGAGAAGGAACCTTAAAATGAAGGGGAGGGTGGAAAGATAACATTGCTCTACATCTACCATTTGTACCAGTTTGACTGCAAATGTTTGAGATATAAAAATAGTAATGATAATGGTGATTATGATTATTGTGATCATAATGATTATGATAATAATAACAACATAGTAATAATAATATAATATAAAATAATAATAATAATAATAATAATAATAATAATAATAATAATGTTGTCATGGATATATGGTGCACAGGTCTAGTACCATCACAGCTTTTTCCTCTTTCTGTAATAAAGCAAGCTATGCTCATATAAGCACTGATATAATTGTATTTATTCTTTGCATTGGTATGTGTGTGGGGGTTTGTACTTCTGTAATTATACTACTGTGTGTAGCAGTCTGTGTAAAGATAAGTTCTTAAAATTATTTTCAGGAGTCACATTTTCCCCTTGAAGCCTCCTGCCTTTGTTCCGTGTTATATAACCACATTTTGCTTTGCTTTGAAATATTTTCCCTTCTCTGTTGCTGTTGGAAATACCCACGCAAACCAAGAGGAGAAATGGGCTATAAAGGGAACAAACAAAACTGAGTATTGACTTAAATTCGTTTTGGTCTGGTTCCAAATGTTGCCAAACATGCAAGATAAATACATAGAGAGTGGAGAAAAACTGTCCCTCTCTCTCGCTTGCTTATGGTGCCACTTGCAAATACCATAAATAAAAAAAAAGGCTAGCCAGCACACACATAATACTAAAACATGCAGGCTTCTTATGGTTATGTCTTGGATTCTCAAAAATTTTTAATATAAACATCTTTGAGGACCTATGGGAGTCAAAAGTACATGTAGGTAAAGAGAAGGCAATGCTGTCTTCATTACATTTATCTCAAAGACATTCTCTGTTTTTTGATTTTTATAATCAATTTTTTCCTTTTTATTGTTGACAGTCTTATAATTTTCATGTCTTCCAGGCCTACAATTTTACAATCATGCTTTATTGATAGACTGAAGCTTGGTTAACAGTATTTTCTAGAGGCTCGGCTAAAAATTGGACTGTCTTATAAAAACCTACGTCCACACATGCATATGCACATGTCTAAAGGCTGTCACCCAGCAAATTTACAGCTGGGTACTTAAAACCAAGACAAGCATTAGAAATGAAATATGACTAGCACTTCTTAAATGGAGCGCTGGGAGGGAGAAGTTGTGTCACATCCAAAATGATGAGATCCTCCTCCCTCATCTTGGGCCGTGCCTTCTTGGCACTACAGCTATATGAAAGCTTTCCAATTTTCTTTTAGGGCAATTTATTTTATGATATTTTAGGCACTTCACCTCTGAATTCCACCCTAAACTCTCCTCTAAGCCTTCCTTGCCTCAGTCCTTGAGTAACACAGATTTCCTTGGCTGTGCCTCTCCTTGCCCCAGATTATCCCTTCTGCTCTTCCCTGACCCCAGGAGCCCCAAACCCCAGTTTGTAGCATAAAATCACCATCTTTATCAATAACACTCTTTAAACTGAAGTGTTTAAAGAGCCCCAAACCACTGTTTGTAGCATTAAATCACATCTTTATCATTAACACTCTAAACTGAAATGTCCTATAATCCCCACTGTCACCACATCGTGTCCTCCCTGTCTGCCTTGCTGGAAGTGACTTCCTGGGTGCCTCCTTTATCCAAGACTGTCTGTGGTGCACATAAATCAGGTGTTGCTGCTGTGAAGAGATTTAAGAGAGGAAGGAGCAAATCCTGGTGCCAGCATTGCTGCCACAATTCAGAATTACTGGAGAAAAGGGGCTACAAGGAATAAATGACATGTTTACGGTAATCTCAATACAACCCCTTATGCTGTCTTCAACCTTGACTTTATGGGTGGATTGGCTGAGAAAAACTGAATCACAAAGTCATTTCCTCCTTCTTTATCCTTCTCAAGAACCATTTTTACTGGGGTACCTGGAGGAAATTAGCCATTACACAATGCAAATGGCAAAAATGTCACTGGGCCCAGCTTTGTCTGGAGGGTGAATTTCCACAGACCTTCCCTATATTGTCTGCAAATTGAGAGGTCTCAAGGCAGGATATGTCCATAGGTCTGTTGGGGAACATTCCCTGTGACTGCTGCTGGAATACTATCATTACCAAAAAATAACAGCAGGAATAGTTGGGCCTTCATTAAAAAAATCCATATGAATGATATTTGTCAAATAAGCAATTGATAGCATCCTGTGCCATGGGGGTCTCATAAAGGAGCCTAAAAATGCCCCAGATTGCCTTAATGCATTGATGAATTTGGAGTCCAGTCTACATTTTTGCCCTTAATGTGCATCCTAGAAATATTTCCCTGCTATGTTTAATGAATCTGGGAGCAAATTAATTTAGAAAAATAAATTCAAATAGACTTTTCTGAATCAATACTGCAGCATTTCACATTCTTGATAACTTGAATCATAGCGCTGAAGCAATATTCAGCTGCTGTAAATTGCCACAGCTCCACTTAAGCCAATAAAGTTACAGTAATTTATTTCATCTGAGGATGTGATTTTTTACAGAATAGTCCTGACCTTATTTAATTGTGGGTTTGTTCATTTATTTGTTTTAATAAATGGAGGAAAAAGGGCACACTCCTGCATTTGCAGGCAGAACGAAGTGATTACTTGGTCAAATGAACTGGGGGTACCAGTAGGAAAACTAGGATTGTCAGCAACTACTATTTAGTGAGGAAAAGAGCTCAACCCAAAAACAGAAACAGGGATGTTGTGAGGCTTCTTTTCTCTTTCTTTCTTTAAGAGACAAATCTGAGTTACAGAAACAAATTGAAGACATTTCAAAATTTTCTATGATGTAATTCAAGCACACCAAAACTGCAAATACACGTGTGTCCCAGAGAGTTTTTCTGATGGCCTCTAGGTCCTGGCTTTAATGCTGGTTAGAAAGGGAATTTCAGAAAAGGGAGAAATACACAGGGATTTTTCTTACTGGCAACTTTGGGTACTGCTCATTGAGGAATTTTTTGACCTGGGTTGGGTGTTTCTAGGCTGGAGGTGTGAGTAGCCCTGCATTCAGTGACTCCCACTGACTCTTGGCAGCAAATTTATTCTGTAACTTCCACAGGATCCTGTGAGAATTAATTCCCTGGCCTTGTGCAAAAAGATCTTTCTTTCTCTCTGCTCTCAAACTGGTGGTTGATAATTTCATTATCAGTCTACCTGCTGTTATATTGTGAGAAACAGTGCATAAATCACTCCCCATTCTTCATATCTACCTCAGCCATATTCCATCTTTGTCCTCTATTATCTAGTCTATTATTATGTATTATCTGTCACCTAACCTATCCACTCTCCTTGTAACAAAACCATGGAGTAAATTTGGTCCTCCCATCTCTGTCAGTGCTAGCACATCCCTTTGAGACGGGGTGAAATAAACAGTAAGTACACAATGCAGAGCAATAATATACAGTAGTATAACACCATTTGATTTTTTTGTCTTTGCCTTTCCTAATAATTCTTAATATTCTCTGTTTCTGAATTTGTGAGCATTGATGAATCATGTATTCAAAGTTGTCAGTGAATCCTGAAGAACTCCAAGGGTTCTTTTAAATGATAGGAGGTAAATTACCACCTGAGTGTATATAATAGCTGTACATCTCTGCATACGTGTACGTGCACACACGTGTCTGCACTGCCTGGTGCTGTATCACCCTTCATCCCACTGCAGTTACCAATATGGAATTAAACACAAAGATTTATGATCTTCTGAAATACTACACAGTGAGCTTTAGATTAGCCTTTTACAAACAATTTTGTAGGAGCCAATGTTTTCAGTACCCTACTCTGCTTCCTGCAACATTTATGAATATGTTGAGGAGCACTGGGCCCAGGTCCAATCCGTTAGTAGCGACATAAGTGACAGTATTACACTGTGAAGAATCTAATTATTCTTGTCTTTCCTTTTTTTTTTCTTCCTATTTTTAAGCATCTACTAATTGATCATTGTCATTTATGCTGTGAATAGTTTTTGTAAGGGCTGTTGACTCATGGCAATGGCAATGACTCATTGCCATTTTTTGGGCAATACAAAAAGACTGTATAAGATCCAACGTGTTTTTGCTCCTCACCTCTTCTGAGAACTGTGTGATATGTGAGGCTATGATACACGACTACTCTTTGCAAAAGCCATGCTGTCTTTTCTGTCTTTTCCTTGGTATTTCTCACACAATTTTTAAAATAAAAAATTTTAATTACTTTAGTTTCTAATGTTTGAACTCCAGAAACCAAGTTATTGGTCACTAGTACCCATGGTAACTCTTCCAAAAAATTTTGCTACCACTTCATCAGGTTAATCTAAAACCTCATTTCAGGGCACTTTAATTTGAAGCAGGGTCTACTTTGCTCTTCCAGGGCCTCCATACAGAAGGCAGTGAGTAAAGTTGATGATATGCATGTACATAAAAGATCCTCCCTTTTCTCTGATTTCAAGTTTTTGACCATATTATTCTTCCTTTAAAGATGTTTTTCCCCTTGTGATGCAGTTCTCTAGAGAGAAAAAAAAAAAAGGTCTTTTCCAAATAGATTGTTTATTTCTTACCTTCTCCCTTGCCATTCCTTCTCTTGCTTTGTGTAGAGAGCCCTAACGTCCTCTGGTAATGACAGCCCTGCTATGCACTGCTGCCTGTAGCCTTTATTGACGCTGCATCACATTTCTGCCTTGCCCTGCTTTGCCCTGCCTGTTGCCTTCAGATTTTTCTATTGTGCTTCATATTGTGAATGTTTACCCATTAGTTCTAAGTGATTTTCAGTGTGACAGCAGATATTCCAGATTCTGCCTCATTTACCCCCGCTCCTCATACACACAAGCATGCACACAGCCATGACTCCTCAATGGTGGATAAAATCACTGTTTTCTCTATGAGAGCAAAGAAATAAGGGAGATGTCTTGAGCTGGAAGAAATTGAATTATTCAAGGACTACCTTGGAAGATACGTGGTTTATTTTGTACAACAAATGGGAGTGTAGTCACCTGACTCACTGATGACACATCCCAGGCACAGACAGGGCACCCAGAATATTTCCCAGGCACAATCCGAGGACTGAGCAATTTAAACTGAATTAGTTTCACAGTACCCAATGCCAAATCATAAATGGCCGTACGAGTTATAAGAACGCTTGCTACCATTAGATGCCTGCTATTAAAGTCCTTTCTGCCGGGATGGCAGAGCAAAGACAAGATAAAGACACATAACCTTGCGCAGAAGCTGTCAACATGACAGAAAACGCAGAGACCCTGGGAACCCAAGATGGATTGGGTGAGTTATTTCCTGCAGAGGGAGGGGTGTGCACACGCATGCTGGCAGGTGCAGAGTAATTTGGTCACCTGGGATCAAAACTGATTGCTTTAAAGCGGAATGCGTGATTGACAAGGGCATTAAGATGGTTAGAAAAATGGAGAGCATAATATATGAAGGGATACCAGAAGAGCCTGGCTTGATTAATTTACTGGAATGGGGGTGAGAGAAGAATGGTTTCTGTTGATAGACACCTCCGTGGGGTGAATGCTAAATAGACAGAAAGGAATTGTGGCCAGGGAGTAAAATTGGCAGGAGAACAGGTAAGGCACCAAGAAATGAAACTGGAATCTGTGGAGAAGGCCCTGAGCTGATGGGCAGGGGGGTTTTGGAGTCTTGGAGTACTCTGGCAAAGAAAGAAACCCATTCTGGGAGGATGCAGTGTCCTCACCACAGCAGGTGAAGCCTTGGAGGTCCTCCTGCTTTTCCTACCAGCTCACCGTGCCTCCACAGACACAACTTGCTGTTCCCTGGGCTCTGGTCTCCACACCGGTAAAATCCAGGGAATTATGCTGATGGCTTCTGCAAAGAAGATTGAGATCTGCCAGCAAGGAAGGCTAAGCAGCAGCAAGGTGTTGCTATTCTCATTGCCAGCTACTTCAAAGGAAAGCAGAATCCGCCTTTCCAGCCATCAGGTGTGTGAGGGGGTGAGAACAAGGGCTGAGAGAAAAATGGCTGCATTACCCTCACAGCTGCAGGCAAAACCCCACGTGTTATCCAGGGTTTTATACAGGGAATAGAAATTAAAGAGAAACTTTATTTACTTTTTAATAATTCACCTCTCCACGTACCACCAATGATGCTTTGAAATTAACAAAATTTCCTGACAGCGGGGACTGTAACTCTCTCCATCTTTTTTCCCCAACATTTTCTTTTGATCATTGCCTTTTCCACAATAAGCATCTATACTGAAAGTAGCTGCCTCTTGCTCATAAATGAATAGCTGCCTTCATGGTCCGTGCCACATTTATTTTAACTTGGTCAGACTGGCTAAAATTAGAAGACTGCTACTGAAATCTAAAATTCAAAGAAGGTCAAAGTTAGCCAGATTAGTGCGTTGTCAGCTGCATTTTAAAATCTTAAAAGAGAAAAGAAAGTCCTAAAATATTGGCGTATTCCCTGCCAGCTAGGGAATCATATATGAGGTGAAAAAAATGCAGCTGATCCCACAAATATTTTCAAAGCTAAATTTATGGAACCACTGCTCACCCACAGATGCATTCCTTCATCTGTTTTGTCAACAGTACCTATTTTGATAGGGATCCTTTAGGTATCTCTGCTCTTTGGCCACACCTCCATCCCCTGCAGTCATTCCAAAGCTGAAAAGAGCCAACAGACTGGCACTGACACAGTTAGCTGGGATTTCACCTGGGACACAAGGCTGTCAGGCCGGGGTCAATGTGGTTTGTTCAAAGCATCTTCAGCTCCAGTTTGACTGAGGTGGGAAATTCTTGACTGTGTACTGGTACTTCTATAGCACTGGGAGTACTGGGAGAGCTCGTTTTCCTTAGTGAAAAATATTTCCTTCTCACTCTGTCACAAGATGTTTAAACAAATAATACTAATGCCATTTTGTAGCAGTATTTCTTCTGTGTAGACTCAGAGAAATGCATGTGCAGCATGGTGTTTAGTCACTCTTTTCCATGCAAAGGTGAGTTATATCAGTTTTCTGACATAAAGATAGAAATTACTGCACATGGCAGAAAAAACTCTATATTTAAGGGCAGATGTCTCCACATGCAACAGGACATGACTGTCCATTACCTGCACTATTTCATTCCTCAGGCCATTCGGATGCACACTTGACTACACTGACAAATCCTAATAAAATCAGATTGCTAAACAGAAAAAAGGAAGTGAAGTTATACAAGACAAAAGGGCTGTAAGCTCAAAAGTTCATTGACACTGTTATAGAGCATGATCAGACTTACACTTTAAAGTACTAAAAGGATGATGAGTGTTTGGCAGTGCCAAATGTGGTCTTTAGCTCTTTGTCTAGAAGTAGCTCCTCTTGGTAAGCACAAATATCTGTCTCTATGAGGAAACTCACTGATCCAAAGCAGCACAAAACTTTTGCCTTCAACATGATTTTCATGGTTTCTTCTCAGTCTGCTTCATCTTAAGGTACTTTTTCCCCAGTGTCTTCAGTCCAAAATATGCCAGTGGTACTTCAGTGCTTGCTGAAGTTTGCCCTTGTTTGCTCAGAACAGCTGTGAAAAATAATAAGACATTTTTATTTTGAGCTTAAAATTGAAGGCAGCACTGTGCACCCATGGATAGTCAAAAACCTAAATGTGGGCTCACAGTAGCAATAAAAAATCAGGGATACCACTGCTCCTTTTACAAACACTGGAACTGGAGTTCATCCGGTGTTACTTCATGTAACTTAAGCATTTAGGGCAAGTCACTGATGTCCCCTCCATATCCAAAGGAGTGGGAAATACACTTCTATAGGAAAAGCCCTTCCAGTTTGCATTGTCTGTGTCCACAGAAAGCTAAATTTAAAAAGCTTGTTTTAGTTGCCTTTAGACAATCCCCCCTTCCTTGCCAGTTTTATTTTAACTGGGCAATAGTCATCCCTGCTTTAGAAGTTTTTACCTCGAGGAAGGTATTTTTATTGTGACTCACCAAAAAAAATGTGTGTTTGAAGTAAAAAAAGATTGTTTGGCCTGACCTTGTCACATTTGTTGTCTCTTTGCCAAACCACATACCAGTGCTCACCAGTTACTCCTGGTTTCATGCAATAAGATAATTCTGACACAGTGAACACAAAAGCAAAGCCATGTTACCTGTGGAGGGTGGCATTCCCATCACTGGTGGGTGTAAGACACAAGCTGGTGGCTGACTTACTGCAGTTCCTTCCAGCCCCTTTCCTATACATCTCTGGAATCACTAAAACAGCAAAAACATAATTAATCTGACATGACTGAGAGATGGGGAGAAGGGTTACAGCATGCAAGCAGTGAGTGTTTGGAGAAAAAAAAAGAAAAAAGAAAAAAAGAAAACCATGCATTTTTCTGTCCCAGCTATGTGCCATTTACCCAGTTGTCCTGAAAGGCTTATTTCAAGATATTAGTACAGTATGACTTGACAGCCTGCTGCTTCCAAACTCAGAATTCCTGGTGAGCTGCAGTCTGCAGTTAAGATTTGAGCATTCAGAAAGGGCTGTAACTGAATTTAGATGCATGTAACTCTTAAATTACACACTGCTGTAAAGTATTGATGTTTATACTTGATAGCTTTAATATTGCTATTTATGTCTCAATAAATTATACTTGCAGAAGTAAAAATGAAAAAGCCAGACTGCATTAATATCTATACTAAACATAAATCTCAAAATATAATTGATATGGATATTAGCAGTGCAATTTCAATAATATTAAACATGCCTATGGCTTGCGATAGGATCTTCTAAATGCAATGTACAAGTGATAAAGTGAATCAGGTAAGAACTATTTTTTGCAAAAGAGCTGGTTTGAGTGAATGATTAAAACACAGGTATTGGAGACCAGACACTGACTCAAAGTGAGAAACTTAAGACTTTTGATAAACCAGAGCAAGCTAAAAATAAATTGCTTTTAATATGACACTAAAATGTGCCTTGAATTTGAGGTCTGCAAATTATTCACATAATCATTTTGGGGTTTGCAGTGGAGCATACTTGCATTATTTTCTCTGGAGAGAAGATAACTTTTTACTTGCCAGTCATGCTCCACAACAATTGGAGATGGAAAACATCTCCCTGAAGTAAAAGTGTGTCTATTAAATATTTAAAAATAAGCACCCTACAGCAGAAGTTATCTGGCAAGTCAGCTGCAGGCTTGTTGATGCCTCAGATTGTATTTCTGAAACAGCAGGGCACCACATATCACCCTGAACAGGGCTGTGTTTTTACAACAATAAATCAGTATTCAGCTCCTCTTCATGATCTGACTTACAAGACTGTTGTTCACATCATATATTTGTGCTTATTATGGGCTAGAAGAAGTTGAGAAACTCATAAAACGAGCTTATCTTCTGTATTAGGGTGAGAAGTGCTTTAAATTGTTTCAACCATGAACTCCATAGATAGTGTAGCTACCCATATGTGAAATTACATTCCATAAAACGGCAATTTCACTCAAATCCATTAATGAATTTTCTAGCCTCCATGGGTTCCAGCATGGTTTTAATTTGGGTAGGGCATCTGCAGAGAAGCAGATTGTTATTTGAAAAACATCAATGAATAAGGACAGAACTTCCTTCTCTGTGGAGGCATCCGAGGAAACCTCTGGAAAAGTTGCCAGGGTTGACCCTTTCCATTTCTTGGGGAACTTTCACATATGCAGGAATGGGGTGGTGAAGGGTGAGCTGGGGCTCTTGCTTCTCTGGGTGCAGGAAAAATAAGGGCAGGAAGTACATATACATTTTTCATATTCAGCCTACAGATTTCTTTAACAATTTCATTGGTTTACCACAGTAATCTGATAATGTCAACACAATTAATTGCCCTTTCTCCAGTTTGTTTAAAGATGATTCAAAGCTTGAGTGGCCTTTGTGGCCTTCAGTGAATGCCATGCAGCCAAACTCTGGGAAAATACATATTAAAGTCCTGAAGTAACTGATTGTAGAAACAAAGACAATAAAGCTGCTCTTTCAACTCCATTTGCTCAGCACCTGACATGATGACAGCAACTTCACCATGCAGAAAATATTCAAGTATCTTCTGAAAGGAACCTGCGCTAGTTCTTTCTTTCACTAGTCAAGACAAGTGGTCATTGTACGCGGGGATTACAGGGCTTAACAAAAAATGTATGTACACATCCAGAAAACATATGGGGAGTCTGAAGGAAGTGGTATTGGTAGGGCTTGGTGCTGGCTGAAATTTAGACAAAATTTTTAATTTGGTTCATGAAATAGAGGTCCTGGACCAGAAGTGAAAAAGAATGTTTTGGGCTTGATAATGTAAATCCGTAATTTTGTTTGGATGGCATGCTTACCCATTTCTTGTAAATTGAACTACTAATATTTTCCATGTGACTCCATATTCCAGGAAACTTGTTCAGGATGATTCATTCCAGTTACTGGTGTGGTTTCACACTGGCATTACATAATACCAGAGCTCTACAAGACTGTGCAACTTAGCAGCTGACTTCTGAGCAGAGTTTAATAATGATTTCATGTGCAAAGAGCCACTCTAGAGCCAGCCAAAACAAACTGGAAGCAACTCGTTGTCTCAGAATTAGATTTAAATCCCTAACTGATTTGGGTCTGCATTGCCTGAAGGCACTTGATCTTTTTCTATTGAACACTCACAGTTGAGATTAGCAACATGACATGGCTTTTTTTTTGATGTAAAAGACAGAAATCAATAAGGGATTTCCTAAGAAATGTTTCTTATTCTGGACTATTTTTCCTGCTGCCATGAATATCAGAGCTAATCTCTCCATAAATGCAGCAAATGCTTTTTTCAGAATTGAGACATTTGAGAAGAGTCTGGAGCAAGGTTGAGTTGGGGTTGTTTGCAGCGGTAATGAAATAATGGTGTCAGCCCAGTCTGTGACTCTACAGACTGGCAGTGACCTCATGAGAGATTCATCTCCTTTAACTACGGATATATCCAAATACAACATTTCACCCAGATTGGTTTCTTTTTAACAAACCTGTGTCTCTCATTAGTTTTGAAATAATTCCTTGAATGAGAACCCTTAGCTCACACTTAACATCTTCCATAAATTTTGACTATTTTTAAATTGATATATTATTGGAAATGTTTACCACCTATTAAATTCTTGCTCTTCTATTGATAGTTCAAATACAATAATTAGCATTTTGCCATGTGTAAGGGCATATTAAATCCCTCATAAAACATGAATTTTGGGATTTACCTCCACCTCCCCTTTCTATCTTGTTTTTTGAGTATCTTAAAGGAGGGAAGCAAAACATGACAGACAGAAACATTCCAGATCTCAGACCACCATCTGCACCCTCAGCTCACTGGTGTTTTTCCTTTTTCTTGCCTTCTGTTCCCATTATTCACCAGATCTGGGATATTATTTTCCCTTTCCTCTCCTAGCCAGACTCCGAGCAGGAACACAGAGCATGGATCAGTGTCTGAATATTTCCTGACTGCTCAGCAGCCTCGTTGGCTCCCATGCATGGAGAAGTTTGGATTTCCCAGCAGTTTAATGCTGTGATTTTTCACATTTGTCTCTCAGGCAGTTCCTCATGTGCCCAGCCAGGCATGGAGCTAAGGCCAGGCACACCAGGAGAGGAGCAGGGAACCTGCTGCCTGCGAGGAAAAGCCTTCGAGGCTTTAATCCCCAGTGTTCTGGCTGCTGGGGAGATGCTCTAAAAATCCAACACCAACAAGTCTGAGGATGCTGCCCTGTCCCTACACCCAGCTCCCTGAGGCTGCTGGGCAATAGTGTGACTTTTGAATACTGGGCGGAAAAAAATCCAACAGAAATTGCTGGATAACAAGGAGAAACTCAGGGGAATTAAGTGAGAAATAAAAGCTCAAGACATTTTTGTCACATGCATCTAGCTTGCTTCCTAATTCCCGTCAGTCGATTTTTTTCTTTCACAAAGTCATAGTTTCTGGCATACTCCGCAGTCTGATGGTGCTACAATGACTTTTTTTTAAGGACATCTCCCTTTGGAATATTTGTGTGTGTGCTTTCTTTGTTCTGTGAGCAGAATATGCCTGCCAGCGAGACAGAATCTCATTTAGTTACAAAATACACTGATTCTCTTAATGAAGTTGTGGATCTGCTCTGCAGAGAAGGCACAGATGAGGGTCTTCTCAGGTTCTCTCAGTAGAACAATTATGGTTTGTTTTAAAAGTACAAAAATTTTCTGAGGCATCAACTCCTTCGGGTTTTCAGCAGGTTTTGTCGAATTATATATTTTTTCTAATGCAGTGCCACAAATGGACACTGCATTCTGTCCTGAGAGAAGGGCTTTAGTTTTTTGGGGGGATGTTTTGTCTTCATTTATCACATTACTATTCTGCAGGGCTTTGCTTGAGCAGTCAGAATTGAGTTGTGTCACTTGAGCATGCATTTTAAATTAAGATGGGGTCATCCTCTTCTGTGTTTTGTAATCATCAGTTGCTTGAAGCATGCAAGAAGATGTGCTCAGACAGGTAGGCTTGAGCTTTCTGGTGATGAAAATGGCACAAGTCTTAAAACTTATTAGGCCATGCAATTAAACACTTGTTCTTTTTTGTTTATGCCCTCTCGGTGTATTTTTTATGCAGTATGGCTCTTCTTATAAACATGAATCTGACAATCATTCACAGAGGCATTTATCCTTGCTTTCTCATATGAATTCAGCTCCTCTTCCTGAATTTCAGCTTAAAAAATGTTTAAACTAGTTAACTGCTTCTACTGCTCATTCTGGCCACCCCAGTTACTTCTTACCATTGCACATGTATTCCATCAGACATTTGCAAAGCGAACGGTGTTCTGGAGGGGCAGAACTTCCCATCTCATAACATCCATGTCACATATTTATCCCACCAGTTTGAAAAACCTATCCCTCTTTGGCCCTTTGAATGTATTCTTATTAGAATTAGAGCTGATGTTGTTTTCATTCTGAGCAGGAGTGCCTATAGGACCCAGACGAGACTGGCAGAGCACTGAGCTAAGCACAGGGTTTACATAATGTGTCAATCCCTGCCCTCAAAACCTTGTGAGCCAAATAAACAGGACCAAGAGCAGGAGGAATGAAGAGAGAAGAAGTGGCAGGTCAAGGTCATGCAGCAGAAGTCTGTGAGAGCAGTTGGACCAGGACAGAGGTTCCCTGAGCCCTAGGATGGCCCCAGTTGCACCAAGTGTGGGGTATTTTGTGGAGAGGATCCATAGGCTCTGGGGATTCAATCATTTTTTTGTTGCCTTCCCTCTGCTGCCCTTACATGTGACCAGTGGCAGCTGTGGTGCTGGCGATTGCCAAAGTAGTAAATACAGTCTTTTATCCCCTCTGAAAGGAGAGTGAATGATGTAATTTGGCTTCTTTTACTCCTGCTGACTGCCAAGACATTATTTCTGTATCAATGCACATGGCCATTTGGCACCAAACAAGACCCCTCTCTTTGTGGAAGTGGAGGCAGGATGTTAATTCTTTTTGATGCACCAGTAACGTATCTGGAGCCGTGCAGCCGCATTTCTTTCAGGAGGCAACTGACTCCCAGTGTTCCCGAACAAAAAAGGAGTGTGGGCTCCTTTCATGGCATGTGGAGACACCGAGGAGGGAACCCCAGCCCTGCTCCAGTGCAGCCCTGCTGACCACAGATCAGTTCTGCTTGTGTTGCTTATTGGGGTGGTCCTGCTCCAGGGCACCTCTGCGTTAATTCATTAAACTCTGTTCTACAGCCTATAAATCTGAGCAGTATCCCCTTTAAAGGCTGGAAGAAGGACTCAGATACCGTGTACCATGGGAAGTCATATGGCACCCACAAGGCCGTATTTCTGCCTAGTCCACCTCTGTCTTCCAACCATATGAAAATATTCTTACTCCAGTGGCTTTACATCAGGTCATTAACTTTGGTTTATTGCCTGTGAAGACAGTTCTATGAAATTTCCTTCTGGATTTTTGTGAACAGGAACAATTCGCTGGAAAGGGAGGGGAAGGAAAGTGATTGGCTTCTGATGCCAGTCCAGATTTATGTGTTTGGCTTGTCTAAGACCTGGAATTACTGTGTTTCCTCCTTGAGCCCTCCTTCACGTCACATTGAATGAGGCGAGGGTATCAGATAATCCCTTTTTTTCTCTCTTTGGAAAACATAAGAGAGTTCTGGACAAAAGAATGCCAGCAAAGCTGCTGAAACCAGCAGGCAAGTGATGGTGAGAGCCTTTTTGATCCTGTGTCTGTCTCTGTAAGGAAAGAAAGGGGTTGCTTTCATTCAGATAGGAGACACCTAACAAAGTAACAGTCTTCAGTCTCAGGATAAAATAATAAAAAAGGCACTATTCTGTCTCAGTTTGAACCGGCTAAAGAGTACTTGCCTTGTGTCCACCACAACAGACATGGAAATTCACAGTGAGAGAACAAGCTGGTCCAGAGCCTCTTCCCAGCCCCGTTCCTCTAACCAGGATAGAATCAACAAGGCATGGTTTTTAACTGCACATTAATTATAAGCTCGACAGTTCTCTTTCATTTTTACTGCAGTTTCTACTTACCTAAGTTGCCAGAGGCAGCTCACGTCTGCTCACAGGAGTGCTGTGAACGAATGGTTCAAGGTTTCCATGGCCTTTGTGAGCTGACACAGAGCTCATGCCTTCCTTTGCTGTTTGGCAGTCAAAGCAAAGAGACAGATTGGGCATGCCTGCATCTGCAGCATCCAGACTCTTCAGTGGTTTTGTTTATTGTTCCACACTCAAGGGTAAATCCAGTGAATTCTTGAGCATCCATAAGTGACTCTGACACTGGAGAGCAGGGGGAGCTGAGAGGGCCCCAGTTTCAGTCTTTGCATATGGACGAGGCTGGTCAAAAATGTCTGGAGCTGGTGTTCAGGGGCAGCCCAGTCACCAAAATGGACTCTTTGGGGTATGAGTGCCCTTTATCTCATCCTGCCAAGCTCCTGGCCCCACAAGTCCCTCTTCACTACACCAGTGCCATGGGGCTGAGCTGCAGAGAGGCAGGTGAGCAGCTTAGAGAGTGATGCAGAGGAGCTTCAGCCTTTTCTTATGCTGCAGGATGAAACCCATTCAGGCAGAAGGCTGGGTTTGTGCCTTCACACACAGAGAGAAGCACAATTTCCTACTTCTCTCCCCACTTACCCACCCCTGTCTCCAAATCCTGTAGTTAGACCATCTATATCCATTTCTCACATTATTCTTTTATTCCCTGAGTGGCTTCTCTTGCTTTCTCCCATTGACACTGAGAAAATGCTTCATTAAAGAATTTTGCTCAGGAGAAGAAGTGTTTGGCTAGAAGACAAGTGTGTGTATGGTTATTTTTCCAGTAGTAGGATCACTGCAGCCAGTTGGGGCTGATCTGACACAGGAGGACTCAGACTCCCTGATTCCACCTTAGAAAAAGTGCTTGGCCTGTGGTGAGTGTAGAGTTTTGTCACTTAGAGGTGAAGATGCTCCCTCTGTGGAAAAGGAGCAGAGTTCAGAGAAGAGCCACAGAAGACCTGGCTTTTGCTTCTGCTGTTTCCAAGGGAAGGAGAAGGAGTGCTGCAGATGTGAGGGGCTGTCCCATCCTGTTTTGCTGCCACCCTGGCCATTAATACCTTCTTTGGGCAGAGTCTGGCCATCAATGGATAAAACTGGTGGTGGTACTGATGCCTTCAGCCACTGCCTGCTGTGTGGGTGCCTGTACCTCAGCATGTGGGAGAAGAAAAACAGCTGAGGAAAGAGTGTCCCCTGAGCCGGCTCCCTGCTTCCATCAGCATTGCCCTTGGCCAGTGTGGCACTACCAGCTTGTCCAGTGCCCATCTCTGGCTGCATGGGCACAGGGCTCAGCAGTTCAGCTTGTCACTGGCCTCTCATTCCTGAGAGATCATTCTCATTCTTCAGCTCTGTGTCTCTGCCTGTACCCCTGTCCCACAGGGGTGCCCATAGGAATCACCCAGCCAAGCTTCCTGCTGGCTTGTCCAAATGGGTTTTTATCCTGTCCAAAATGCATGGATAATCTGTTAATTTAATAATTCACTGAGGCAGGATCTTATACAATGTGATTCATAACAGCTGTTTTCCTTAACTACCTTTGCTGCAAGGTGAGACCTGGGAGTGACAGATGTGGATCCAAATCCTGCCTTCGTTAAGAAACGAAGGTGAAACTCAACCAACATTTGTGTTAGATTCAGCAATGGCATTAAATGGCAAGAGCCAGAGGCTGTGGAAAAGCTCCTTACAACCAACTCAAATTTTCATTGAAGAAAATACTGGATTTTGGATTGGGAGCAAATGCAAGTTTTGAAAGAGACAGGATGAGCTGCTCCAAATATCACACCTACAAGATATTCCTCAGCCTCTGAACTCCATTTGGCACTGCTTAAAATGACAGAGAATCCTGTGACAGGTCTGGAAACTCCCGAGATATGAACTCAAGGAGGAAGATTCACATCTGCAGTCCAGAACTGGAGCCAGATATAACCTGTGGAGCAGAACCTTTTCCTGTACAGGGAGGTTTAGATGCACTTCTCCCTGAGTTACCTCTGATGCTGGGACAGCGAGGAATAAGTGACTTTTATTTTCAGGACCTAGCTTACTCTCCCTGCTAATGCTTCTGTGGGAGAGACACACAGGGACCTGTTCTGAGCTCAGCCTGCTTCTGAGTTTGGGGCAGAAAAGAAGATGCAGAGTGTCTGCTCTGTCCTCTCTGACAAAGAAAGGATGTCCTCAGTCACTTGCTAAATGGGGAAGACTTTTCTTTCTGGTCTCTGTGTGTGTGTCCCCAATATTTTAGCTCTAACCCCCTCCACAGTTTACAGGAACCATTCAAACCCCCCCTGTCTTCAGGGCTGGCCACTTGGCTGTATCTTCACTAACATCCTAAAAACAAAATCCCACAGCCCTGTGGATGCTCTTAAGCTGTAGCTTTGTTTCCAGCATCTCTGCCATAGTCAGAGATGGTCCTAAGTAAATCAGCATGGCACTGTAAAAAATGACACAATTATTCCTCCATACAGCACTGTTTCAGAGACACTTATTTTATCAGCCAGTGCTTTTTGGTGGAATCTATTTCCCCTCTCCTGTTGTTCATTTACTTCTCTTCTTTTCATTGCAATAAAATCAAACAGAGAGGGGAAAATCTGGATGTCAGTTCAAAATGTTGTAGTAAATAATTCACTGTAATATAGGGAGAAATCGCTTTCTGTTGACTGCAGTTCATGCAGGGCACCGCATGCAGCTCAGCCCAGATAAACATGGTCACCTCTGGATACACAAATTTAAAGTCTGCCTGTCTTCTGTTTCAGCCCTGTCTGATGTTATATAGGCTATATGAGAACTAGTGCCAGGTATTGACCCAGACTGGGGTAATGGATGGTACAGCTGGCTGAGGTGAACAGAAAATGGTTATTGTTTTCATCTCAGCCCCTTGCCTCCTTCACTGCTTTTGCCACTGAGAAAAAGAAAACAGAGAAGTGAAATGTGAAACCTTCCACTTGCCTACATCTGTTAACCAATTTATTTTTTCTAAGGTAGAGGAAATGGGAGGGTAGAAAAGGTGAAGGTAGGAGTATGTCTTAATCTGCGGGAGAGCCAGGTCAGCAAATAAACGTAATCATTCTTAGAGTTAGTGCTATCTGTGTCAGTCACGTTAACCCACCGAACCCATGACCCGCGGTTCCCACCTGGAGTGTGGCTGGAAATAATAGTTCTAACAATGCCCAGGACTGCAGGTGGAGCACAGACTTCCTGAGGCTGCACACAGTGATTGAAAACTATCTGGATTACAGGAACTAAAACCAACCAAACAAATGGGAAAACAGCAACCCCTGTCTCTGCAGCTGGCTGACAGAACATTAATTCAGACACCATTCAAAACATTAATCTTTACTTAGTTTCCAAATCTGAGCTGAAGCAGACAGGCTACAGTTACTGGATTTAGTATCGTAACTCGTGCTTTTTAAAGTTGCTTTTAATCTTTTTGATCCATGACAGGGTAAAATATCAGGGTGTGTCAGAGCTGGCAGCTCTGCAAAGGATAATCTGGCCTGTAAATGCATTGTCTTGGATTACCAAATGGGCCAGGGAGAAAAAGGTGTTGGTTAAGAGGGGCTCAGGCTATTAATTACATTTAATATAATGGTCTGCTGAATACAGTGCTTGCATAATGATGAGGAGGAGGAGATGGGAGGAATCTTTCTGCTTCTATCCCATACTTCTTAAATGATAAGGCACAAATTTTCATGCCGCACCACACGTGCTCTGTGTTTATTATTGTTTAGATAGCTGGCCTTGCAAAGTATGGCTCATGAGTGTGGATGATTTGAAAATAATGACTCTGACATTATATGACCTTTAGGTACATTGACAGACACTCCAGACTACATGCTATTTTCTGAATAAAAGAATTTTAACTTTTTCTGGCGAAGTCTGTTGATGGAAGAGCTTTAAATGTAATAAAGACAGAGTTATAGTCAGAGCGACAGCCCTTGTGGTGGAACACGCTGTAGGGGACATGAGATGATTTCTGTGCATGATAATGCATTTGCTTTTAAATGCCATCACTAGATTGATAATTATAGAATTCTTCATATTGCGCCTGGCAGGGTGTCAAGGCTGAATCTTCCCAGTCTGTAAGAGTGGGAGATGGAAGAGAATGCTGTGAACCAGAAGAGTTCAGTCAGTTTATGCATGCAGCTGCTAAATCTATTTAAGATGTTACAGTAGAGAGACTTTTTTTTTTCAGAGTCAGCATAAACCTGATGCTTTATTCACACTCAAGAGTATTGGCAGGAAGGCTTTTAGGAGCTCTTTGTTGCAAACAATCCATAAGTGACCACCACACAAAGCCTGTCTTTTCCCAGTTTGGTTAGGTATGTGGCAATTGGTTTAATTCCTTGTGTACAGCTTTTACTGCTGCCATTTTTAGAGGCAGAGGGACGCTTGAAAATCCTTTCTTTTCACTTTCAAAATACAGAGAAATAACAGTGAGGAGGACAAAACATCTGGAGCATCATGAAGATGTTCAGTGTCTGTAGCAGGCAGAGGATGGAAAAGAGATGAGAGACTCTGCTGGTCATGTTCAGCTACCAACTTCCTTGATCAGCTTATTCTGAATAAAATAATAGGTGGAAATTTTAAGAGCACGATGACCTAGGGAGTGATAAATGAAACCAAAAAAAAGGGCATGAATTCGTAATTGGTTTTTATGCATTGGGCACACTGACAATCATGGTTGCAATTGCCCAGACACAATCAATGCCATCAGCACAGCTCCCTTTGCTGATTGCAACCCCTCAGTGTATTTGCTGCTGTGTACCGTACTCTCCAGGCAACGTGGTTAAGTCCTGTGAATTTTGCTGGTGAAGAGTGGGATTTTTTAAGTGCCTTAGTGATTTACATATGCCAGTGTTGACTCACAGTGAGATATCTGCTTTAAAAGCACGTAAAAAGTAAATTAATCAAAAATGAAAGCCCTTTTTTGGGTGGACAAGCTGTCTGTGAATGCTTAGATAAATATGATGAATGGTTTCTGTGAGAAAAAAGAGGGGGATGCTATTGAAGATATAAATATGTTTTATCTGGCCTTTAAAATGCAGTGTTTTGATATCCTTTCATTTCAGGATGTCAATTTTCATCAATTTTTTTCCTTTTTTTTTTCTTAAGAATTGTCCCAATTATTTAAAGGAGTTCTAAACACTCATCACAACTCAGCACTTCCTTATACATCAAATAAAACATTTCCACATTTATCTAAAATTTTCTTTCTCACTCCCCACCCACAGCATCTCAGTTTGGGAACTAAACCAAAAATGCATTATTCATCCCGACCTTTTCAAAATTCCATCTGTGGTCATCCAAAGACCCTGAAAGGGCAGAGCACATTGAGGATACACTGAGGAGCTTCCTTCCCACTCTGGTGAGGAGATCGTGCTCACAGTGTGAAAACCCAGATGCCCATGTCTAAGTCACTGGCTGTGGGGACCATGAGTGCCAGAAAGAGAAGGTGGCAGCTTGCCTGAGCCTTCTCTAGAGCTGCTGAGAGCCAGCAATGAAAAATGTGTGTGCGCCCCTCATTTCTCAGCAGCACAAAAAACAGCCCAAGAAGAATCGAGGCAGAAGAACCAAGAATTCAGCAGAAAAAGAATGAGAAAAATGATAAATAGAGAAAAAAGGCAAATCCACCACAGAAAGCAGAAGCAAGACAGCAAAACAGTCTGTTGGTGCTGTGTGCCAGTGCACAAAGCTGGAAACATGAATGGCAGGGAGCCTGGGACTTGTATCTGCAGCATGAGGTGTCACGCGAGGGCAAAGCTGCATGGCCATGGTGGAAAATCTGCTTGACTGACAATGACCAATTCCTTCCAAGAATATTTTTGTTGTGGGACAAGATCCTTCACAGCCTGGGCAAGGTTGCAGAAAATGTTTTGGGAAGTTACAGAGACAGAATGCAACAAACACACCAGAACACTGCTGTTGTTTTTCCGTGCTCAGAAGTGTGTTCACGTCTTCACTTCATTAATGGACCGTTCACTGATAAAGAAAACACCCTCACTGTGCACTGCTTTTATTTCTAGCTATCAGTTAAAAATTCTTCTCTTAGGAAGATCCCTCTGTGTTGCGCAGGTGTGTGGGAAATTCTGAGCATTTTAATGACACTGCATCTTATTTTAGGTAGAGAAGTCTGAAGGAAAATTTCTGAATTCTGAGAACTTAAAAAATGACGTGATTTTCAAGAACTTTGAATTCTGGAGGTATGCAAATAACTTTTTTTTCAATTCCTTGGCAAGCGTAAAACATCATCCCCAGCTGACGATATTTTTAGCAAATATGATTTTTTTGGGGGTGAAAATGAAACCAGCAATTTTGAAGTAAAAACCTGTTACAAAGCTCCAATAAAAATGTGTATTTCTTTCCAAATGAGAAGCTGTTTAGAATATGAAAAGTAAAATGTTTTGTTTAAAAATGTTAAAATGGACTTTGCTATAGAGTGAAATATTTTATTGAAATGGAGATGAATGAGCAAACATTGCAGTGCCACAGAATCTGCATTTTTTCATGGAAATGAAATTTCAAGTCTTAGCTTTGCCAAGTTCCTTTCAGCTTCCTTTGGATGTGACTGATAGATATTTATTAAAGCCAGCTAATTATTTGTGTACATAAATATGGAATTTACAGTATAATGTCAGTTTATGGTTTTGTGGTGATTTCTAAAAATGAAATATGAAAGACCAGAGGTGCACTGTCTTTTCTTATATAAGCAGCAAGAACTCCATAGGTACACCAGGTAAGGAAATACAACAGAGTGAAGGCACTACAGGTTTTAATTATGGTGAGTTTACTTACTGACATCATCACCGTTACATCAATAACTTATTGAAGTAGTTGAGCTCACGTGGCTCAGCTTTCCTCAAATAAAACAGCTGTTGATCAGATGAAGCACTGAACTGTTCAGACTCTTTTGGTTCTCTTACTCTTATTATTCACCTTCCTGCAATACTAGCCTGGTTTTGCAGGCAGTGTTATTTTCATACTTCAGCTTCTTTCACAAAGTGAAACATTAAAAAAACCTGACACATTTTCCCTGGCACTTCTCTCACTCTCACTTTTCTTTTTTAATTGATAGATGTCTTCTAAATTGCTAAATCAGGAGTACAGAGTGCCATCTTTCTCTGCTGGTAGGATATGTGGAGCTGAGCTGTCTATACCAAGGACACCATCAGATGAGATGGTCTGTGAGTGACCAAAACCTTGTTTCAAAGCCTCTTGTGACTGATGGTTGCGTCCTCTGGTATCTAATTTGTCATAAGATCTGGCTGAAGTTTATCCTTACAGCTGAAGGTTTTATACCATCTGCTCCTTCAATTCTTCTTTCTCTGTTTCTTTCAATCTCTGATGTCGAACAATGTGCTCTAACATGTGCTGGTTTTAAACATACTCCCATGGCAGCACTGTGAGAGTTTGACTCTTTACCAGCCCTCCTATCTTCATAGTTCTGGAAGGAGTATTTTTTTCAAACTTTTACATCTAAGTTAAATTTGGCTGAAACTATCCAATATTTAAAAACAAAAAATAGTTTGGCATAGGAAACAATCTGAGCACAAGACACACATTCCTATAGACACTCACATCCAAACATATGCAGCATGAAGCAGGGATAACACTTCTCAGACGCACCACACTCTGTATAAGTCAACACTTCTGGAGATACTGAACATCTGTGGGAACACCAACAAATTTTAATTTTTTTGTGTCTTATGATAAGCTCATTGTGATGCAGGCAGGCGTTAAAAGAAATGAAGTCAATGGCTCTGTGATGAAACCTTTGATAAAGCACGCTTGAAAGTTCCCTCCCCAAAAATATGTGAAGAAATTAAGTAGTGAGGTAGAAGGGTCAAGTTCACCTCATGGGCTGATATCTGATGAAAAGACAGGAAATAAATCTGAGTATAAAAGCTCAGATATCACAGCAGAGAAAATGCTGCAAGAGGTGACCACTGAGATCTGTGCTGGAGCTTGTGCTCTCCAGCATATTAGTAAATGATCTGGAAAGAAGAACAAAGAGGAAAAGTGAAGCCTTTGCTGAGGAGTAATAAAAACTAAAATTGACTGTGAAGACTTGCAGGAGGATGGCTGAGTGATGGGCAATAAAACAGCAGCTGAAATTATCTTTCGATCAGCTGAAAACCTGATGCACATGGAGAAAAATAACCCCACCTATACATAAAGGGTGACAAGCCCCACATGAGATGCTGCTATTCAAGGATTAGATATTGAGATCAGTGTAAGTTGCTCTGCCAATATGCCTCACTCTTCCAGGGCAGTCATACAGAGTGCTACAAGTTTCTAGCAAAGAAAAAGGAAAAAAAGGAAAAAAAACAGGAAAAAAAAAATGAACATGAAAGGAAAGCAAACAATATCTTTAATTCAGCAAGTAAAGCAGTGATGCATCTACATTTTACAGTTCCAGTCTTGTCTTCTCTAGTACCAGAAAGTAACCAACAAAAGTACTGTTGTTACGGAATAGTTTCTGTACAATGAGAAACCAAACAGACTAGTTATCTTCTGTAAAGAAAAAAGATGAGATACAAGTGATTTCCAAAAATATGGGTGATGCTGAAAAGAGAAGTTATTTCTTGTACCACAAAAGGAGTGGCTTTAAAATTAAACCGTCAACTAAGAAAGAACAGGCAGAGTTTTCCACTCAGTGCATAATTAAACAGCAGAGCTTACTGCCACAGGGTGTTGCGGAAGCCAAGAGTATAAATTAACAAAGCAATTAGACAAGCTCACAGATGAAAACTCCATCCCTGGTTGCTAAACATCAAGATGCTAATCCACTTCAGGCCTAAAAAGTCCCTGTTTCGCATTTGTTCTGCTCTGATATTTTGTTCTCAAGCTGCTGTTCTTGTTTGATACCAGACATGGGATTGGGAGATAGATGGACTCATAAGGATGAGAACCTCGCTTATGGTCTTAATTGCAATTCAGAGAAACAGGGGGTGATGCAATCAAGGTCACTTTTGATATAGCCATGAGAAATGGAATTAGATCTCAGAAACATCTTATTTTCTTAACCCACTGATGTGCATCTTTTTTTGTTTCTGTATTTCAACATTCTGCAAGACCTGCTCTCATTCTTCATAGGTTGTAGACTGCAGTTAAATACCTCCAGGATAGTCTGAAAGTATTTGGATGGGAGCCTGGTCTTTGAGAAATATGTATGAGTATAAACAGATCAAACAGAATTTACCACAACCTTGTGCATCACTCCTGAATTTTGGTAGACATCTCAGGAGGAAATCATCTGGTGCAACAGGGAAGGAACTACTAATAGTGCTCTGAGGCCACTGAAAAATTTAAATTCCTCCTAATCCTCTAGGGAATTGATTGGAAAATGTACAGTCAAGAAAGTCTTCTTGGAGCTCTGGAAGCAATTTTCTTTATACCAGGTTGCCTAAGAACTAGAATGGAGTTTAATGTTTCAAGAGTTTTGAAGACAAAGATAATAATTGACATTTCTTCAGGAAATGATCATAATATTAGTGCTGTGAGTGGCTTCAAATGTGAATGTATCTCCAAGAGCTGGAGCAAAGCATCTTATTGAAAATAAGCTACTTCTTAATAAAGGAAATAAAAGGCACAGGAGGCTCAGAACAAAGCTGCAAATCAATGAATCTGTGATCCAAGTGCAGATTTTAGTCAATGGGAGTGTACCTATGTAGAGTAAAGTGCATGTGAGCTCTGGAGTCCACTGAGAGTACTTTTAAATTTAATTATAGCCTAAATACCATTTTTCATTGGGAAATAAAAGGCCTTTTAGAATGTCAAGCCTCCTTGCTGGTGCTCTCACTAGTGCCAGGGAATATTGCAATGATAGGGAAGAGAAGATAGCCACTGTGTGTTGATTATTTTAAACCCAATTACAACCAACATGGTGCATACAGTGTAAATCAGGAAAGAATTTTAAAGGGAAAAAAAACCTATAGTCAAACAAAAGATATTTGTAGAAGGGTTATTCTGTTAAAGGGCCAAACAGCTTAATGCAACACACTACTGAACTTCGTCTGCTTTTCATGTCCTAGAGCACTGCAAATGCCCTTGTCTTAAGGAGGAAAATCAGAGACAAAACAATTGTTTCACACAATGGAGGTCTGAGAGGCAGAAGGGAAGGAAGCAGGAGGCAGGTTTTGTGGGAAGGACACTGGAGGCTCCATGGCCACACATTTCCTCTGTGTCACTTAGGCAGGATTGGGGATTGATTTTTAAATGCAATAGTAAGCAGCATAAGAGGGTACTGAGTAATTTGAGAAATCAGGCACTGGAAATACCCTTGTGCCTCAACCCTTATATTAAGTGCCCCAGTTAGACTTTTCACTGTCAGTCATGCTGAGTGTGATGTGCCTGAAATACTCAGGCAAAGGAGTCTGAGGCAGAGCCACATCCATGAGCAAAGGAGTCACAGGACAGCCCCATCCTTGTGGGACTGTATTAGACCATTCCCCATTGAACTAAATTATGCAGCTGGCTGAGCACAGACCATACCTTAAAATATCTATACAGAGAAGATGGAGGATGTATCTAAGGATTATTTACCTTTTCAGGGTGAATTTTGTGATGTTATCAGTGGTTTTCTTTGGAAGACATGTTTATGTGTAGGATGGATATGCAGAGAAAGCCTTAGACAGTTGCCACTGAGTTATAAACAGATGAAATCACGTGGAGTTTTCAAGGTGAATCACACAGAGTTTTAAGATAAGGCAGTCAACTTGTGTGGATTAGGTTTGGTATCAAAACAAGCCATGGACCTTCCCAGTGGTGATGGGGATCTCAGCCTCTGCCCCAAGTTCCCATTAGAGTTCATTAGGGTTCATTAGGGTTAGGGCTGGGTTCAGAACACCACACAGCCGACAGCTCCAGGGACACTGGGGCAGGAAAAAGCATGTTAAGGGGAGCATGGGCCACGTATGGTACTGAGGACCCCAGCATTAGGATTAGGGTTAGGGCTAGAAAAAAGCAGAGTCAGAAAAAGTGTAATTCATGTATAGGTGCGGTAATTCTCTGACATCATATTTTGCACGGGCCACATGTATGCAACAAAACATATTTGGTGTGTCTGCATTTAACAGAGAATCTAGAACTTCCCCTATGTAAGGCACACGTGGTGGGAGTGTGGTGCTACTGTAGCCATTAAAGGGGACATATCCCAGGAGCTCAGGGCTGATTTAGCCCTCTCTAACTCTTTTTTTCCTGGTGACTTCTTTTGTTGCATGACTGAATGGAGGGGTCACTGCTGTGGCATTCGTGTCCCCTGGAGACCTTGGTCTCCATCGGCAGCTGGCACAGGCTGCTCCAACTTCTGCTGTGGGACTGGACCAGCACGCAGAGAGCTGAGATCAGGCCTTTTTTTTTTGCCTTTTGGGACTGGGCTGTGCTGCTGCTCAGCCACAGCTGGGAATTTGGGTCACGGTGTCTTGCTCTGGATGCAGCGCAGGACTGTGCTTATTGAGGAGAGGTTAATCTCAGTGTATGATTATGTCTGCAGATTGTGTCAAAAGTTCATGTCTAATAATAGCCTGCCTCCAACAGATGTTCCAGGAATTAATCAGCCTCAAGTGTTTGGTTGCTACTTGATTTCTCCAAGTATAAATTAAATGACATGCAAGGGTCGTGGGTTTAGACCAGGAAATGGGTGGCCATGAAGCAATTCCCTGTGTCTTCACCACACAAATCAAACATGGAAAACCACTCATCAGATCATCTGTTCCCTTGTATCTACCTCTGAAAAGTTGTCTGCTAAAAACATTACCTAGAGTCTTGCTCAGCCTGTGCTTTAATTTGCATTTAGTGTGATGCATTTTTTATCTAAATTAATTCTAATCACCCACCTTTACCACCAGTATCTTTGACAATGGTTTAAAAGCATCATTAATCTTAAAAAAGAAGCAGTCAGTGAGATCATCTAAGAAAAATACAAATGAATTTAGGTTTCTGACTGTCCTAAAAGTTGCCCCTCAGCAACATCTCTATTCTCTAAAAGTTTCCAGCAGTAATTGATTTTGCAGTACACCTCAGAGAACATCAATTTTGTGCTATTTGTCGTAAATGCCGAAGTTGATGCATTACCCACGCTGGCAACCTCCTTCCTTTTAAACCAGCCTTGGGAGTTTCCATTGAACTCGGCTCTGGCAGCACACCTGGGGAGTTCTTCCTGCTCCCAGCAGGAAAAACGCTCAGTGCCTCAGCAGTTTGCAGCTGCTTCTCCTCACAGGACCTTGGCCAGGCTCACGCTCCATCAGGCAGTGGGGCAGCAGCTCAGGCAGCCCCAGGCTCCAATGAACTGGACAAAGCTCTGGGCAGCCCTGACTGTCCCTCAGCAGCCCCTGGGGCTGCCCCACCTGCCCACGGCCCTGGAGCCCAGTTGGCACCCAGGGCCACCAGCCCCGGCCCCAGGGATGCTGCTGAACTCCAGCTCCCCACAGCCCTGCCCAGGAGCTCACATCGCAGCCTAGCCTTGGTCCTGCCCTGGCCCAGGGAGGTGCCCAATGTCCCTGGCTGCTCCTGAGAGTGGGAGAGACCTGCTGTCCGTCAGAGGGATCCCCCAGTGCTCCCATTCCCAGGGAGCTGCCAGCCTGGCTGCACCCTCATGCTGGTTNGGATATTCCAGACCATGTGACATCCTGGCTCAGTGTATAAAGCTGGGGGAGGAAGGAGGAAGGAAGGGACATTTGGAGTGATGGCGTTTGTGTTCCCAAGTCACCGATACGTGGGACGGGGCCCTGCTCTCCTGGAGATGGGTGAACACCTGCCCAGCCATGGGAAGCAGTGAATGAATTCCTTGTTTTGCCTTGCTTGTGTGCATGGCTTTTGCTTTCCCTGTTAAACTCTCTTTGTCCAAATCCATGATTTCTCCATCTTTTCCATTTCTGATTCCCTCCCTGACCCTGCTGGTGGGGGACTGAGTGAGCGAGGCTGCCTGGGCCTTGGCTGGGGTGAAACCAGCACACAGAGCCAAGCAAGGCCCTCAGATGATGCCAGCCCTGCCTCCCAGTGCCGGCCAGGCCCTGCAATAAGAAGATTTATGCTTTGCCACATGCCAGGAGCCCCAGGAGAGGCCTGCTGGCCTCCAAGCGTGTCTGTAATTCCTTTCCTGTCGTGATTATTTTCTCATTAGTCCTTGGCAGGCGATTGTGAGCGTTGCCCCAAGCCACACTCGGGGTTCTGGTGTGTCCCTTACTGGGCAGTGTCCATCCCAATGTCCATCCCAGTGCCCATCCCAGCGTCCATCCCGGTGCCCATCCCAGCATCCATCCCAGTGCCCATCCCAGTGTTCCTCCTGGAGCTCTGCCACCCCTGATACAGCCCCTGCTGAGGCCAGGGGAAGGGGCACTGCCCAGGGGCAGACAGGGAGATGCTGTGCTCTGGCAGGATGGATGGCAGGTCTGCTCCCTCCGAATCCGACCTCAGATAAATCCTCATCAGGGATGCATGGCCAGGCTCCTCCTTTGCCAGGGTATAATACATTACATTCTTAACAGAGGAAAAAAAGTTAATTACTTTCCAGATGCATTAGGGGAGTAGCTGTGAGTGCTTTCCTGTTCATCTTTTATTTATTATATATTACCTAACTGTTTAAAAATTTATTGTTGTGATGACCGTAATTGTTTGGGTTACAGCAGACCATGCTTACTGTATGTTTTATTTTCAGAGCCTCTACAATATACATTGCAAGACAGGAAACTGGAAGCCTAAATGTCATTTTGTGAGCAAGAAAAAATGCTTCCCTCTGCCTCATGAACGTTTAAGGCGAGACTCATTCCTTGAACTCATTTTTGTACTGCTGTGTTATGAATTTCTGGCCAGAGCACTTAAGGGCACTGATTTGCAAAGCCAAAAAGGAATCAATATTTTCCTTTTTACAGGCAAACTGTCACGTAAAGAAATTACTAAATATCTGCATGCAGTGGTCCAGCCAGGTACTCACTCCACAGGCATACTGGCATTTTTCTCTACTGTTGAAAAATGCCTACCTTATATCCTGTTCAATATTACAATTATTTCTAATAATTCCCTTAAATTTAAATCATCTTGGGTCAGGTTTCCTTTTTCTTACATCAACCAGTACCCTCTATTCCATAAGATAATTAATGCCCACATGCAAAGACGAGGATGTATTTATAGTTTGAGTAAAACTAACCCTTAAAAAAAGCAGTAAAAAACCCCCAAAGAAGTGACCCACTAACATATATCTCATTTGTTCTGTTTGTGAATTTCTTCTGTATCTCAGTTTAAGCCCATTTATAACTTGATATATTTTTTAAACTTTATTAATTTTTCCTCTTCTTCATTTTCATGTATTTTAGCAGCACAGTTCTTCTTAAAGCCTCAGAAGATCCCCAAATAGAAAAAAAAAAGATTCCTTAAAATAAAATCTGCTTCATCACCATCTTGTCATCCAGCCTACGAGACAGTGTTTCCACTGACTTCTCTAAGCTGTGGATAAGGCCCCATATGTCTTAATTACAGAGCTTAGCATAAGCTCTTTGCACAGAGAGCAGCTTTGTCACTGTGCTGCTCTGTGCTCCATTATCTGTGGGAGGCTGGTGCCTGGAAAACAGTTTTGACAAGAACGTCACTGGCCATGTAGCAACAGACAATCCTGGCCCAAGGACTTTGCAAGCTGTGCAGGGAAGATGGACAAAATGTGGTGCGGGAAGGAGACCCCTGCAGAAGGAAAGGATCTTCACAGACTGATGAAATCACTCCACATAGAGAGAAAGCTGTCTCTATTGAATTTCTGTGACCAGGTAGATTCCTTTCTGGGTATCTTCTCTGAATGCTGTTTTGCAAACTATCTCCAAGCTTGAGCCAGGTTGCTGAATCCTGTCTTTAACCATATCTATTGATGCTGGATC
This sequence comes from Pardalotus punctatus, assembly GCA_013400915.1. Lineage (NCBI taxonomy): Eukaryota > Metazoa > Chordata > Aves > Passeriformes > Pardalotidae > Pardalotus > Pardalotus punctatus. The sequence continues at coordinate 316,478 of VZTX01008275.1, read as the reverse complement.
TTTTTGCAATCATTTGCTGGTTGGGGAGGACCAAAGACTCCCATTGCATCATATTTCGTCTTTGGGATGAGGTTGTGTTGGCCCTCTGTGTCACTCATGTGACACCATCTCTTTCAAACTCAGTGCTGAGAACAGCAGAACCTTTTTGAACCTGGAGGTCTCAGCTGCTTCAGGTCAGCCTGCCAACAGTCCAGGGATATCTTTGGTTCTTCCAATGCCAGTGTGCACTTATATATGGGCATTAACAGGAATTTGAATTCTTCCTGCCACTCCAGATAAGGCTCTATTACCCTCACGTGTCACAGTGACTGGGGAGCAACCATCCTTTTTAAAAGCTGATGTTTTATGAGTGCAGGTTTCTAGTTTGCCAGTTAACTCAAAACCCCCTGAACTATTTTCTTTCTTATTCTCATTTTTTTGAGCAGTCTTCATGACTGTTAGTATTTACCCTTCTCAGAGTAGACACATCTATTCCCCCACAGCTTCAAAAAGCAATAACTACAGCAGGGGAATCAACCACTGCTGACTTCTCTTGATCCTTTCCCCAGGAGTCCCTGGTATGCAGAAGTATTTCTCAGGGCTAAATCTCCTTTTCTCAGCAACCTATCCAGGAAGCCTGAGCCAGATGGTTCACAATAATAATGCTGATGCTTTCAGTAAGTGACACTTTAATAGTGCATGTAACCTGAGGCTACCTTAGGTATCAGCTCATCGTAGTCCCTCAAGGCCTCCCAGACATGAGCCCAGACTGGGAGAAAAAGCCACTGAGAGCAGCCCTGAGGAGAAGGACTTGGGGGTTCTCGTGGATGAGAAGCTGGACATGAGCCAAAAGTGTGCATTAACAGCCCAGCAAGCCAAACATGTCCTGGGCTGCATCAACAGCAGCGTGGGCAGCAGAGCAGGGAGGGGATTCTGCCCCTCTGCTCTGCTCTGCTCTGGTGAGACCCCACCTGCAGAGCTGATGCTCTGGGGTCTCCAGCACAGGAAGGATTTCGATCTCTTGGAGCAGGTGCAGAGGAGGCCAGGAAGATGATCAAGGGTCTAGCGAACCTCTCCTATGAAGACAGGCTTAGAGAGCTTGGGTTGTTCAGCCTGGAGAAAAGGCTTTGGGGAGACATTAGCAGCCTTCCAATGCCTTAAGGGGACTTTTAAAAAGGGAGAGGGACTTTTTATATGGGCAGTTAGTGATAGGACAAAGGACAGTGGTTTTAACCTGGAAGAGGGCAGGTTTATATCAGATGTTAGGACGAAATATTTTACTCGAAGGGTGGTGAAGCCCTGGAACAGGTTGCCCAGAGAACCTGTGGCTTCCTCTTCCCTGGAAGTGTTCAAGGCCAGGTTGGATGGGGCCCTGAGAAACCTGGTCTAGTAAATGTCATCTGTGCCCATGGCAAGGTTTGGAACGAGGTGATCTTTAAGGTCCCTTCCAACCCTAACCATTCTACAATTGTACTGTCAAGGGGCAGGTACAAAATCTGAACAGGTTCTCTCCAGTTTCAACCTCTGTGAGTATGGACTGACTTTTCTTCTGACACAAACAAAAGAAGCAGGGATGGTCAACCCGAAGAGGATCAACATCCATCCATCCATCCATCCATCCATGCATCCATCCATGCATCCATCCATGCATCCATCCATCCATCCATCCATCCATCCACCCATTTCTCTGCCTATTTATCCTTTCAGACCACACCAAACCAGGACTCTAAACAAATCTTCCTAATTACCTTCCAAAGCATCCTACATCTAAGTGAGGTGACAGATTTTCTCCCCCTCCCTAACTCTTTCGATGGAAACCATTTATGCCTTTCCATAAATGCCTCTGCCTTAGAAGGGTTCTTGGCATTTATGTGTAGTTTCCTTCAAAGAGAGAAGCCAGATGCTCTGCCCAGGTCTTTCAAGGCATTCTTTATACGAGTGTGCCAGGGGCCATCAAGTACTTTTAAAAGCTCACATAATATTCCAGTTTTCCCTGACACTTATATCTCATTCATTTTAAGTTCCTCAATCCACCTGCTATGAGATAGTAAGGACTCTTTGCCCTCAACCTGACTTCTTCACCTGTACTCTGCATGCAGTTTTAATTCTCCTTTCTCAGGCTTCTACATTTGTGGGAATATTGTTGTTTCCTAGGAAATCCAATATCTGTGGCAGCGCAAGACCTGCCATGTCATCTGTTCACTCTGCTCTTAGAAATCACTTTGTTCACCTATTACTCAGTGTCTCTCCTGGCTGTGGGTCTTAAGACAGCACAGTGCAAATACCACATGCTGGGTAACAGCTTGCAATCACTCTGGGTTTATACAACTCAAATGACCCTTTTGTAAGTAAACAATTTACAAAGATGCTGGAACTGCAGACTGCCCAGTGAAAGCCTCTTCCACACCTCTCCTGCCTTCCACCTTTCAGCCACATTTCTTGCAAAGAGTAAAGTTCTAAATATTCTTAGAGAGCTCTGAAATGTTAAGCTCTCCAACAAAACTCAGCTCAAGAGAAAATTACCGAGACTATTTCTTTTCTTTATTTTTCTTTTTTCTCCTCCTAATTCTGAAATGTTAGCTATTAAAAAAATGTTTATAAGAGTTTATTGCTTGTGGTGTTTCTTTCCTGGAATGCAAAGCAGTTAAAAAAGTGGTTTAGGATGCCTTCTGGAAGTATCATATGTGTTTTCCAGGAAATGTTATGATAGCTTGTGGTGCCATAGTGCTTGGTTTCCATTAACTAATAGTAATGGTTCGATGTTGTGATAACTCATGCTAAGAGAAAATGCAGCATTTAACTAAAGCTACAATAACATCTCACTGTAGTGTTATAAAGAGCTCCTTACTGAACTAAATGCCAGCACAGTTTATGCAAATGTAATCTCTTCTGGATATGTGCACTCTATGCTCCAGCTACCTCTTCCCTCAGAAAATCTGGCTCATCTCCCATGGGAACTGACACTGGCATTGTGACTTTGTGGTCGTGCAATTCTCCTGTTGTATTAAGGTTAATAATGACAACACCACATCATTCCCGAACAAAATAGTGACTTCAGAAATCATGAGCTGAGAAATCTTTCTGGAGCACCGTAGGATCTCTCAGAGATATTTTATTAGCAATGTGATGAAGGTAATATAATTCCCTCCCACTTCCACAAATCCGAGAGGGATGCCTGCATTCCATAAACTCGTTATAAGTCACAGCACTGAAAACAGTGCTTAGCCATATTTTTACCAGAGTTTTGCTGCCTGTTGACGTCATCCCTGTAGTTACATCACTGCAAACTCTTATAGCTCTGACAAGTTCACTTCTGCAGAAGAAAAAAAGCAAAAATCCTTCACAGCAGTCACTGTTTCTTTTCCCAAGTGTGATAACATTTTCTGATTTTGTGGATCATGCTATTTAATATTTACAATTCACACTTTTCAAGGAACTAGCCAGTAATTACTGGGAGCTAATATATTCTCCTTCCATTTGGAATAGAAAATATCCATGTCAACTATTTACTGGCACATAGTTCAGTTGTTTGCTACTTTTGCAAATGCAAAAAGATCAGTTTGGCAGAGTAAGAGGGAGATGTACTGGAGTATAAGAAATACTCTAAATGGAAGATATTTTCTTTATTTATTCTTCATTAAGTTTTGGTAAAATAATTCTAAACCACATGAGAAATGTCACCCATAGAAAAAATACCTAAAAATAAACATGACACCTACTGTTTGCCTGCCATGAGATTAATTCTTTGCCTTCCTACACACACTTGAATATACGCATACACACAAACACATTTACATAAGTTTATTTAGTAAACTTCTGTCTCTGGCACTGACTTAAAAAGCAAGGAGCTCTGTGTAACCACAATTACATTAAGTGAAGCCATAATCAGTTACATATTGTTTGTTAGTCTATTAAGCTGCATCCTCCAGCCTTAAGCTGCAGGTTTGTAATGGAAGGTGGTGCATCCATTTGAAAAACTGGATGTTGAGAAGCCTTGGATTACTTATTCTCTGTGGTGTTTTTTCCACCTTTTGTGGAATCTACAAAGATACTTTAAAATGCTTATATTTTCGTACAGGAGCAGCTGCCAGTTCCATATAAAGGGTGCACCTCTGATGCTGAGGGGATTTTAAAAGGCCTCCTGCCTTCCTGTATCCAGCTGAGATTCCAGTCAGGAGGAGGAAGTGGAGACAGCTCTGTATATCACTCCACACTGAGACACAGCAACCCTGGCTGATAGATTTACTTTAGTGTGAGGACACTTATTCCTCAGGGGGTTTTGACGAAAAATGATTAAAAGAGACAGTGGGTAAAAATTCAATCGAACTTCCACATCAGCTTGTGAATCAGGGAGGTCTTCCCAGATGGTGATAAAGTAAAACAAGGAGTTGTTTTTCTAGGCAGTTCCTCTAGAGACAAGAGCTGCAGTCAGTCACTTGTTGCATTTAGAAAGCTTGAAGCAGTGGAAGGATAAGTCCGGGATGTGCTGGCAGGTTTCTGTTGGGCCTTGGGGTGAATGTAATGGACCTGCCTCTCCCTGTGAGTCTGGGACTGAGAGAAGGAACAATGCCAGGCTGAAAGGAGGAAATAAGGGGATTAAACAAAGAGCTCTAATTCTTGAATTAACACAGTGTGCTGTGTCTGCCCTGAGAGCTGAATACAATGGCTTTCAGTTAAATACATTTTTCTGCTGAGCTGGTTTTTGGGATGGCTCATTGTAATGACTTCCTAAAACACTGAACTTGAATAAATAGAAGGGCTCTCAGGGACTTGCTCCAACAGAGCTTTATTTCTTCCGCTCTAACATTCATCATGTTCTTTCCCTCCAGTAATAGCTTCTACTGGAGGCAATGGAAAGCAATCCCTATGCATATAACAAGGCATGATTTTGCAGCCCTTGCAAATGGCCATGTAGCTACATCAGGAAATAAAGGCACGTGCCACAGGAGCCTTTGGTTACATCTCTCATGTCATGTCAGAACAGAACCAATCTTGGATCAGAACAGAGGAAACTGAGTTACCTGGATAACTCACTCTTGAAGGGTTTTGAGGCCTGGATATTTGCAGGGGCAGTACTGGTGAGCAGTGAAGAAACTTGATGTACGTAATAAAAAATTAATTGCAATGAAGTAATGTAGAAGACTATAGAAGTAAATTATCCCCTTTCTCAGTTTAAGTTGTAGCAATGCAAAGGTATTCAGACCAGATTTTGTGCAGGAAATCATGTTTGTAGTAAAAGCAGCCATTCTGTACACCTGGATTACTTCCAGGAAAATTTGCAAAGGAACATGAAAGCAAAATACATCCTCAACATAAAGGGCAGCATTCTGAGGTTAGCAAGGAAGCAGTCTTCTTTCCTGGATCCCCTAATACATTTTCAAGCCTAGGTATTATAGCTGACCAGCTAAGAACATATAATCCACTTTAATTGAACATTTTACTGTATGTTTCCTGGAGCTGTGGAACAGTAATGTCTTCACAGAAAAGATAATAGCAGTGTCTGTGCTCTCAGGGGCAGCCCTCAGGCCTTGCTCAACACGAGGCTTGTCTTCCTTGCATACTGCAAACCTATTATTCTCATTAGGTATCAAAGGCAGAATGTGACACGATAGGTTTAAGCTGCTCCTGGAAAATGCAGGTTGTGTAACAAAAAGAGTGTTCTAAAGGGAAAGAAATCCAGAGAGCTGAACACAGTACAGCTGGTTGATTAAGCAGGGTCTTTATGAGAGATATTTGAAGTTTAATCCTAGTATAAGTGATTTTTGGCAAGCAGCATCTGAGGGGGTGTGTTTGTGTTTAATGCATTCTGTGGCGCAGAATTAAAATTTGCTTGGTTTACCTAATCTGGGTGAGGGATGGGGGAGGACAAAGTGTTCAGTTTTCAAAATCACCCCTGGATTTGGTAGGTCCAGGTGTTCCCAGCTTTCACTAGTAAAATAGAAAAGCTATCCAATAAAAACACTCAAAAACTCTTCCAGAAATATCTATCCTTTCTCCCTGGAAAGAGCACTTCAAGTCTGTTACCTGCATAAAATTTACCAGTTGTTGTTCTCCAGAAGAAAGTTGCAGCCTTTTGAAGTTTTTGCTTTCTCACTGAACTTAACATGAAAATAATAATTAGGAAAAGAAGTTTTTTCAACTGTTTGAAAGGTTTGCATGCTGTATTATTTAGTGGTAGGAAGAAAACAGGCCCAGCTGGGTATTTATTTTGCCTTGAACCTGTTCCATTAATTGTCTACAAAGTTTTAGATTAGTTTTTTTTTTTGTTTACTCAGTGGAAATAAGGGCAAGGAACAGAATGGCAGCAGGAAGGAAGAGTGCTAAAAGAAAAGAATTGAAAATGACAGCAGATGTGAAGAGTATTTTTTCTATTTTCTTCCCCTTTACAGGAAGTCTCTGTCATATCAAGAGTGATGAAACTTCAGTGGTTTCAAGTTTGAAATCAACAGTATAAAAGCAATTAAAATAGTCATCCCACTGATAATACCTTTTAGCAGGGGATCTCAGAGCACTCTATCTTTATCCTGCCCTGTTCTACAGTGCAGCTATTTGAGGAACTGAAATCATCATTGCCCGCCCATGCATTTCAGCAATCACACAGCATTTTTTTCTGGTTTTTTTTTATTTTATTCTTAAACTCTGCCTTAAGGCAATACCAAATGACTGATGTTTCTTCCTCTCATCTTAACCAAAATGGAATCTTGGATCCATTTCCAAGAAGTGTTGGCATGCCTTCACATTTCTGCATATATGAGGTGTTTTTATTATAGGTTTGTTTGCTACCTTAGGTTAGATCATGGTGGGAAAGATATATACTATTAAACGTGTGAGAGAATTTAAGAAGTTATTTGGACTGAGGTTGGACAATTCAATAACTCCAGCTCCAGGGCTTTTGATGCAAAATAAAAAGTGATGCAGGCATGTAGTACAAAGTATTTGTCCAGATAAAACTCTCTCTCCTTGTTCACATTTTATCATGGGTTTTATGGATTAATATTCCAGTGTCAGTTTTTATAACAAAACAGATATAATCTATATTCTCACAGATAGTATAAAATGAGTGTACACTCATCATCTTTTTATAGTTAATGTGGCAGAGATTTAACTATATATTCAAGCCTGATCTGGATCCAATTTGTAATCCTGGAAAATTCAGAAGTGCAAAGATCCAATATTAATGATAGTGGGACTATACCACCATGGCTTCAGAAAATACATGAGTGTTGCTTTATAATTACTAAGTCAGGTCTTAATATCAATTAGAAAATTCTTGAATAAAATGAAGAACAATTATTTAGTGTCCCTTATAGAAAGGTTCATGACAAGGAAAACTGACCAGTTTAGGTTGGATAAAATATGAATTAGATTCCATTATTTGCAATAGAAACTGATTTTTCCCCACAAAATTCTGAGATAAAATAATGGAATAAAAATAAAATATGTAAAATAAACATGTTTCTCTAGTCTAGTTCTTAAGATGATCAGTCCATTAATGAAAATCTCCATTATAAAAGAGAAAATATATTTAGATACACAGAATGTTTCAAAATATTCCAGTGTTATATATTTCAAGATGATTGAGATTTATGTAAAGTTGTCAGTAAGTAGGAATTCTCCTCCCTCACTCAAACTGAACATTTATTTCCAGATGCTTTAAATAAATGAGGCATATTAATCCTTTCATTTACTTTAAGCACTATCTGGCATAACAATAAATTACTTGTTTGGGTCTGAAAAGATGTGTGGAAGTAAAGGACCTGGAGAAAAACAGAAAAGCAAAGCCGTGTAAACAGAATGAGAAGTTGCATGCAGGGTGTACTAATGGCTCTACAGCCAGAGCTAGAGTTCATTTCCCTCTGGCAGAAATCCTCTCCTTTATTCAGGTGTGCAAGAGAGAAGAAGAGGAAGAGAAACACACAGCAAGGGAAAAAAAGGGAACATCATCTCGATTTTATGAGCAGGCAAGGGTGATACAGAGACAAAGAAATAGGGGACTGGAGTGCTCTGAGTGTCCTGGGGCAGGACGGTGCCTCTTCTTCTCCAGAAGCACAATTGCCCCCAGAGATGCTGCAGGTGCTCAGCAGGGCTTTGGTAAGAGAGAAGCATTGGCAAGCAGAGAGCCACTGCACCTTTTCCTGCAATGACAAAGGGCGCTAGACACCGAGGACTGGGAGGAAATTCCCTCTCAGTGGTGAATCTGAGGCTAAGCAGCAGGAAAAGTCCTAACTTTTGCCCTTCTGTGCTTTTTGCCCTTGTCTCCTCTGATTCCAAAGAAGCCTTAAAAAGATGGGCATGCCCCAGATTTGAAGTGAAAGGAAACAAGAATCTGGCAGTGACTTTTTTTAGAAAAGCTGACTCTCAAGTAATGAAAACAACGTTCGCCCATCTGAGAGACAGCAAAAGAACAGTATTTATTCTTGATTCCTTGCATGTGATCTTGAGTTCTCTGTGCCCAGCTTTCTGATTTCTCCATGCTTCCATTTCCTACCTTTCAAGTGCAGACTGCAGCAGCACAGGCAACCTGCAAATTTCAGGTTAAATTTTTGTCTGAAAGGTATAATCATCTTCCACATTGTGTATCATTAACCTGTGGGAATAGGGTGCATCAGAAACAGACTTTGCTTGGATCTAGATCTTCTCTGGTTGAGTTCCAAGTTGTGACACTGAGCCTCCAGATGACCTTATCTATCACTAATGTGGACTGTGCTGTGGAACTTATTAATGGGGTTGCATGCACATCATAACCTAGAAATTCTGGGTTGTCACTGATGCTTGCAGCTGCCATGGCAACAGAGTTGGTAGGTATCTCTTAAAAAGTCCTGTTTTCTTTTTAAGGACTCCTTGAAAGCAGGAGGCATTTACCATCCAGCATGCACAAACAGGTTTAGCTATGAAAAGAGTTTGCCTAAAAAATGATAGACACTGTCTCCTTTTAGTTTCTCTATAGCTCATATTTTTAGTTCTATGTTCATGCTACTGCATTTAAAAAGATTTTCATTAAAGTCCTTGTTTTTATGGCATATAACAAAGCTAGATTTTCAGGACTTTCCAGTGTTCAGGTTTTAGCTTTGTAATTCTCCTTGATGTTACTGGGAGTTGCCCAAAGCCATTTTCCTTGAAGACTTTTGAAAATGTAAGCCTCACTCTCTTTGTCTAGTAACAGTGAAAAAACCCTGTAAGCTAAATCAGTGGAAAAATAAAAGTTCACTATTTTCAAATGAGCATAGAACTGCTGAGTATTCATCCCCAGAAAATTAAAGTTTTGATTGTGTATGGCTGTAATATTTTACTTTGAGGAACATTTGCTCTGTGTTCCCTCCTCATGTCCCTGGAATGAGCACTGTTTTCTCTGTCCTTGACAGGTGACACTTCTGTGTTCACCAAAGTGACTCTTCAAAATTTGAGCAAACCACCAATAATGTGCAACCCACAGTCTCTATCTGGCAGTCCTAAAGCACTTATAAAACCTGAAAACTTTTAGACAGTACCAAAGAGATGTGGATTCTTGTTTGCCCTTTTGGAGAATGGCAACACTGACAAGTTAAGCCATATTAACTGGCTCAGTAAGCCAATCTCCAACTCTGCCACTGGCCTGAGATCCTCCTTGAACCCATTTCTTGGGATTAATCACAGGATTATCTTTCTTTCCGTCTTAAATGCGCATTTAAAGGACTGGTTAGAGACAGCATGGAGTGTTCCAGTTGAAAATGTGATCTAAATTTTTAGAAGACTGGATTATAAATGCATGGTTTAGGAAGAGTCGGGAAGCCTGCCATTTATTATCCTTTATTTGTGCTGCAGACCAGGCCTCCATTCTGCTAAGTGATCACTTGCAAATCAACTGCAGATGCCTTTGTGGGAAAAAATGACACGCTTTCTCTGGAAAGGCATGATTCATGGCACAGCAGAGGTGGAAACTGGCTTTCTGCACAGTTCTGGAGCCTCCACCAGTATTAAAGCCTTAGTGGCAAGCCACCTCCAGGAGCCTGCTTTTCAAAACAGTCTGGGTATCCTCAGAAACTGAAGACTGTGTTTAAGGATGTTTTGTATTTTTCATGAAAACAGCCTTTCCTCAAGAACAGAGCTGGGTTGCTGAATTGTAGGATCCAAAGCAGTCAGATCATGTAATAAACTGGTGACACCATTTTTACTGTGTTTGAGCTTCTTCCTTTGCTCCTGCATCCTCTGCTCCCCCTGACCTCACCTGCCTGACCTTTAAGAGCCAGCAGCACCACAGTCAAGCTGATCTGGGTGTAGGCCTTTTTTACCATGAATTCAAACATATTGGAAGAATTAAGATATTTAAAGCCTTGTTTATGTGTGAAACAATAACGTTGCACTCTGAACTACTTGCACAGTATTATCAGAATAGCACTTGGATGCCTCTCTGATATGGGATTAGTGCCTATGACATGTTAAGGTAGGAAATAACTTGTGACTCTCGTGATTTACCCTGAAATTTTTAAGTCAGATGCTCTACAGGTCTTATTTGGTGTTGCATCTTGAAGTCAATGGAGCATACAGGGTCTCTTTATTTGCAGCTTTTGCAAAACAACCTGCTTTTCCATCCTGTTAAAATTCATAACACTACATGAAGTAGGTGAAGGAAGAGTTTCTAAATACTTTTCTAATAGAGCAGAAATACAAAAGGCTTTCAAAAGCAGCAACTTTGATACTGCCTTGCACGAAACATTCTTCTGCTTCTCAAAAAAGGAAGAAAAAGGCAGAACAGAACCCTGAAACATGAATTACTTAATTTGGACAAAATTAAAATTGACAAACATGGGGCAAAACATGCATTTACTGTCATCCATTCTCCATCCTTATCTTCATGATATCTTCTTTGGACCAGGTCTGATTTCCTCTGAAAGCACTGCCCAGGAAAGAGAGTGGGGGATTCCAGTGATGATCTGGCAGTGGGGTGTGCCCAACAGCGAGAGTGGCAGCCCCTCAGCCATGCAGCATTTGCTGATGGATGCAGAACTATGAATGAATGCCAAGGGTGGCTGCCTCTGGCTCTTGGCAAAGTTAGGTGAAAAATGTGACATAGTCTGCTGTGAGGGCACTGTGATAAGGAATAATATAAAAATTCTGAGTGGAGCTGGGGACAATGTAGTAGAATGATGTGCCTGAAAGCAGTCTCAATTGTATTTGATGCTTATTAAGTGACTTTTTTTACAAGGAGGAATCGCTGAGGATGTTGCCTTTGTCTTACATGTGAATGCCCTTCTTCATGTCTCCTACATCAATCTTATTTTTAACGTTCTTATCAATTTGTTATATATCTGTATTCCATCTACCTTTAGGCACATACATAAGGTTTAACAGTCCTTTAAAACCAATGGAAAGAATAAGTACACCTAAAAGGTTATTCAAGTTATAGATGAAGTAAATTACTCACTGGAAATGCCACTATCTTCTGATTTGTGAATGATTTTACATGGCTGAAGCCCAAATGCTGTCCTGCCCTTGCTTTTTTGGGGAAGAAATTCACCTCTGAGATCCTACAACAAAAATTTTTCTCTCTTTTCTTTATCTGTAAGTGTTGGTGAAATCCTGGTCCTCAGTACTCCTTATTCCTCCACACATCATGGCAACATTTATGTAAATAGCTAATTATACTGGGTTGCATGGCAAAATTTTGGTAGTGAGGGGGGCTAAAGAGGTGTCTTCTGTGAGAAGCTGCCAGAAGGTTCCCTCATGTCCCACAGAGACACTCTCAGCCCAAACAGACCCACTGCTGGCCAAGGCTGAACCCATCAGTGATGGAGGGAGCACTTCTGGGATTATGTATTTAAACAGAAGAAAATCTGCTGTGCAATGGCAGCCAGAGAGAGGAGCGAGGAGATGTGAGAGCAACAGCCCTGCAGACATCAAGCTCAGACTGGGGAGGAGATGTAAGATTTGAGTTCATGGTGGAGCAGAGATCCACCTGCAGCCTGTGGAAGACCCCATCCCAGAGCAGTTGGATGCACCCAAAGAAACCTGCAACTCCTTGGGCTTATTTTTTATTTATTTATGTATTTTATCCCTAGATATTAATCACATCCCATAAATATCTAGGAGAATGCTTTATATAGCCTGGGAGAAACTCAGGAAATTTGAGGCCAGCAAGCTTCCGCTTTTCTGGTTGTCCTCAGTGTATTTACATGGCCAGTGTTAAGGAAGTGAATGGGAAGCTTCAGTGTAAACATAAGATTTTGGATGCACATATCCATTGCATTCAATAGGAGAAAACCACTGTCAATTCTTATAGATCTGTGAAAAAGTACTAATCTTCAGAGCTCTCTTAATCTCCAGAAGCAAAGCTGGAAGTGGGATGCATGTGAGAACCAGGAGGAGATATATGGAAATGAGAAAGTAAATTTGAAGCAGTGGGCTGACATTTCCTACTTGTGTTTGCCACCATGCATGCAGGGAGTTAAGGAAAAAGTAATTATCATTTCTCCCCACATTTGTCCTAGAGCAGTCTGTGACCTGGTTTGCTGTGTCTGCCTGCTAGTGGAAAAAACAATAGAGCTGCAGTTTCATTGCAAAGTGTACCAAGAGAAAAGACCCAGTACAAAGCAAAAGAGTTGAATGGCTGTCATGTATGTGGTAAATCATGAAATGACACCAGCCACCAGTCAGGTACATCTGGCCTAAAGGACCCATAGCTGGGATAGGAAAAGAATGCAGATACTGATATGGAGAACTACCAACTCATCATCAGCACGATGGTGAAGCAGAGAGTCAAACTGTTTTTTCAGAGGCACTGCCTTGCATGATGCATTCATGAGATGATGTGATCTGACAAGTTAGTGAGTGCTTCACCCCTCCTCCGCCAGTAGAGACTTTCTTCCTGCTTCTCAGCAGAGAGAGCATTGATTTGCTGAGCTCAGAATAACCCTGTGGGTGAGAGCTGTTGTGCTCTCACTCACAGTGTTTGTCTGAAACTTGTCTCTCTAGACAAAATTTTGAGAGAGAAAACCCTTCTTACTCAGACTGGAATCCAGAATGGTCAGAGATGCCCTGGGTTGGAAAAGGAAAGAAAGAGGAACAAAGGAGATCATAATCTGTAGCGATAAACAGAAAAACTGTAATGGTACGTGAAGCCAGTCCACAGCATTGCAGGGCAGAGCATCACACCTGTCAGGGTCAACATCAGGTAGCCCTGACTGGTGCCATGGGCAGCTGCCTGGCTCGTAGGCAGCCAGAACTGGGGAAGTGGCACATCAAATGAACACAATTCCCTTTGCACCCCAAATGGCTCTTCCTTAGCCCAAGGCTAGGAGGGGCACAATTAGAGGAGAGACTCTCTTCTCATCTACCTAGGATATGTGTGTCACAAAAAATCAGCTGAGTTAACCAGGTAACTTTTCTATAGTTCAAGCTCCATGTGTCATCAATGGTTTGATGAAAATGGGCAAAACTGGATTGAATGAAAATAATTTGGGTGGCAGAATATCACTTAATGGGTTTGTCCCAAGGTGCCAAAGTTTGTTCACAAAGGAAAGTCTGCTATTTTTATTTCTCCAGCACATCACCTTGCCAGCACAGAGCGCTGCAGATTCATTCCCCTTTTAATTTGCACTGATTTATGTCAAATCACTACATAAGCAGAATATAATGCGAACAACTGTTTGTCCGTAAAAGTGTAATGGCCAACCCTTAAAGATAATCCTCGCTAAGCATCAAGCATCATCTGGCATGTGTGACAGGTGAAACTACCATATGGTGAGGACCCACCTCGACAAATCACTGTGCTCCGAGTTCTGCACTGCCCTGTGGAAAAATCTTCTTCCTGTCTTGAGGACAGGCAGTACACCCCGATGTGAAAGAAGCATGGACCATAACACATAGTTTTATTTCACAACGGTGGAACAAGTAAAAAGCATTCTAACGGATCCTTTTTACATCTCTACAGAGTTTTTAAAATACTTTTTTATTCTGCAGAGGGTTAACATGGATCTTCTGTAGAGACAAGCAGGTGGAGTCTGAGTGTGTGTACACAAGCATATGCACATGGTGCTCATAGGTTGGGGTTTTGACAGCAGTGGGCTCTATTTATATGGGGACAAGGAAAATATGTTTTCTTTGCTCCCTTGAGGAGCAAGTGAGCAGTGAGTGGGTGGGAGACATGGGGAGCACGTCTGTCTCTAATCATCCCTGTGCTGGTGGCTGAGGGAGTCGGCTGAGAGCGCTGCTGCTGCTTCCATGGCCCAGCCTGTGTGTGCTGTGCTGCACTTCCAAAGTGCCCCTGGTACATCTCCAGCCATGGCTGGTTCATTATTCCTGGGGCTGGGAGAAGCCTATGGTCCAGCACTGCAACAATACAAAGAATTATGACTCAAAAGTAGAAGTATGCAAGAAGCCAGTGACCTGATAAACTTTTTCTTGGTTTGTTATTAAACTTACAGTTGTGTCCTAACAGATACTGCTTATCCCCTATCCCACACTCCAAACTCCACAACACTCATTCCTAAACAAATACATTATTTTAAAAAGGTGTATGGACTTCAGCAGCACAGATGGGCAGCATACTGATGGCTAACTGAATGGGGAAACTGTCCTGTATGGCTCTGTAATCCATAGGGGCAGCTGGGGTCAGGGATTGGGAAGTGCTCCAGAGACTCATCACTTGCAGAAGTTCAATAGTTGAGACAGCAAAAGACCTCTTGGAAAGAAGAGCATAGGCAAAGAAAAGGAGAGTACACTGGAACAAGCAAGGATAGGTAGGAAAAACACAGCACAGGGAAACTCCTGTTTATCTGAATGTGCAGAAAAAGGAAGATGAATTTTGTTCATGCAAATGCAACCTCTTCAGCTAGAGTGATTCACATTGAAGGAAAAAGATCAAAGAAAACCAGTGAAATTAGTCAGTTGAATTTTAATATGCTACCAAGTAAAGACTAAGGAAAGTCTTACAAATGACGGTAGAAACACTTCATAGAGATAAAAGTTTAGCTAGAGATAAAAGACAGAAAAACAAACTATCATTTTGTAATTTCCTCCCCACCCCAACAACATTTTTCATGTATTATTTATGAAGAGACCAGTAGGTCTTTTTAGGGGGAGAACATCTGTAGTGTTTTTAATGGGGGTCCTTAAATTCCAGAAAGCATTTCAGCTGCAGTGGTCTCTGGCAAGTTTGCTATCAATTTCAGCAGCATCTGAATTGGGTACATGGTAAATTTAACAATGAAAATCAACCAGACACTTTTAGTTCCTTATGGTGTGTCCCAAATAGCTTATAAAACACAAATGCTTCTTCAGTCATTAGGGATGAACAGGTCCCCTGGCATCCTAAATAAAATGCAAAGTGTGGATCAAACTGGGTAATAAATTGAATTAATGTGGCAAAGACATAGGCTGGAGTCAAACTGATGTTACAGGACTGACTTATATTGTGCTACTCCTTGGAGACAGCACAGAGAAATGGTTTGTGCTTCATCCCGAGCACAGCTACCAGGCAGCCTGTTGCCATGCTACAGTATCTAGGTGGCATCTTTCTGAAGGAAAATCCTGCTTCTCTCGGTGCCACTCCTTGGCAGGGGTGCTAGCAGGAGGCTGGGTACATCAGCTGAGTGGGTTGTCTTCTCCAGATGCTGCTGGGACCAGAGGAAGGTGAGGACACGCCACACAGCAGCGTCTGTCCCTCACCATCCCACTCCCTTGCTCTGCATTCGCACTGGGGGAGAGAGCGTGGAGCTGAGCCATGTGCTGATGCCTTTCACATCCCTCTGTGCCTCGACTCGCATTTTCTGCAGGAGAACTGAGCCCATTTAGGATTTAAATGTGCCTCTGGGGAAACAAAATGGAAGGTGGGATTTGCCAGATGAAACTTCTCAATGGCAAATTGAGAGAATGCTGGGAAGTCTTTTGAAAGGGAACATGGAAGGTAATAAACAGCTAAAAATGGAGCAAAACATATCATGGAAACAAACCAGAGAAGCAGAAAACAAAAATAAAGGTAGGGAAGAAAGTCAGGATGAGTGAAGATTAAGAAAATACTTGCATGAGTTAGATGAAAGGAATGGCAGTGGTCAATGACTCACCTTCATCTGGTACTCTTCCTTATTCTCTGTAATCCCCCAAATCAGGAACAATATGTTAGAACTCCCACTGCAGGAGAGATGCAATGCTGTGGGCAACGAAACCAAACCCCTGTTTTTCAAATCCTGAAAGCCCAAAACTTGCACTCTTCATTTTTGCCCTGACCAAACATGCATTTTTATGGCTCTAGCAGTTGCTCTTGGCACTAAAGCAGTTTTACAACATGCTGCAGATATTGAGCATCTCAGAGGTTGGACTGCACTTGAGATGCCCACATATTTTCCAGCCCTCAGTGTTTTGGATGGAATGCACTGTCATGCAAGCACTTGTCTAAAAATGACAATTGTGCCTTTCTATGGCTTCATGAACTTTGATCAAAACCCCATTTTATCACCAGCCCCTTTCCAGTGTTTTGTGGGCCACCTTGGGCTCAGCCTGAGAAATGTCAATACCAAACTTCCCTTGGAGTTTCTCAGGTTAACTGTGGAACACATAGTGCCTGACATGGAGAGAAGGAACACTACAGAAATGTAACCCATGAAAGAAAAACCAAGCTTAGCCTGCCTCCTTATGCCAGAAAACTCAGTTCTCTCCCTGCTGTGGGCTGATCAATATTTGCAGTCTGAGGAATTGTGAGAAGAGCAGCAAACCTGGCACGGCAAAAGCACTAATGGAGCTTCTGCCTTTGTCCTGCCTGAGGAGGAGCCCAAATTCAGCTGCTTTATGTTCTTTTGCAGGAGGTAGAAACCACTGACCCCATAAAACACCATCAGCTCCATGTAACAGGTGCTGCTGCCTCTTCTCACCTTCTCTGCAACACAACACCCTGGAGTGACAGGCTGACTAGCCCAAAATCCAGAAAGGAGATCTTCCTGAACGTTCAGAGAAATCTGACACCTCACCGTTACCATCTCAATAAAATGCTGCAGAAAAAAATGAACAAAAAGAGCCCTCAGAGCCTCTTTGGCTGCCAGAGGAGATGCTGCCCTGAGCAGTGTGTCCTCATGGCCCCGAGGGCGCCAGAGTTTTGCACGTGGCTCCCCTCCACAGATGTGGGGAAACACGAGTTTCACAGGCCCCTTTCACACAACTTTTACAAAATCCACCAAGTGAAGGGTGGTGGAGCCTGAGACCAGCAGCAGAGCCTCTCTGTCAGGGATGGACCAAGGGTGAGGCCAAGCCGGCCTCCCGACTGTGGGACTGCCATCCTGGATCCAGCCACAGCAACCGCAGAAATGTTTTCTGTGGCACTCACAGGCAAAGCCTCAGATAAATCTTTAAGTGTCATTGTAGACAAAAGCCTTAAGCTACTTCCAGAAACCTGTTCTGGCTCAGAGAGCTTGGACAGGAGAATGCTGCCCATCTGTTCGGCCATGTGGAGGCAAAGACAAGCTTTTAGGATGGAAACTCTGACCTGATCCCACAGGGCTGGGGTGCACAGAAGAGGTGGACCAGTGGCGGATTACTTACAAGCACACAACTTCCAATAAATTAAAAAGTTATCCAACCTACAGGAAATTTATTGCAGCTATGGCAGCATTGAAACCTCCTTTATATTTACCTGGACACCTTTTAAAAATTGTTTGAAAGTAATAACAACCGGTGAAGGTCACAGTGATGTTAAGAGGGGGTGAGCCTACATTTCAATTGGGAAAGGGCACTTGGGGAAGCCCTGGAGAAGGAAGTCATCCTGCTCTTTCCAGCCTGCAGTAACCAAGTACAGTGCACATCCAGCCAGGAAGACTGCAAAAAAGACCTTCACCCTACAGTGGGCTGAGGACAGCTGACATGGATTGATTTAAGTAATACACTATTAAAAGCCCTTCTGAGTGATTGCAACCTATTATGTGGCTTCAGATTTAAGCACATTTGAAATGCGTATTGTTTAATTGCCACAGCATTAGAGGTCCTTTAGAGCCATTACTGTTGCTCATACTGTGACAGTCTGAATGCAGAGTTGTCATTCTGCCACTGCCTGCACAGACACACAAGAAGAGGAGCAGAGAGGCCACCATTCATGGCATAGAAATGGCATCTCAGCCTTAATGACACTAATTTGTGCTGCTGCAATGGATGTCACCTTAATCCATAGCTGAGTGACCACGAGGATGTGTATTCCTAGCCTGATGTTAATAACAATTCCTACCAGCTCCAGAAATGCACTGGTTTTACACCACTGCATACATCAAGGCAATAACTGCAGTCTGCTACTCTACTTCCCACCCATTTTCTCTCATCTTTCTGGCTGGGTCTCTGTATCAGCTGTGAAAGCAGAGGACATCAGAGGACATACTACTACTACTACATTATGACACACTGAAGAGAGGAAGACACGGCTATATTTAAATCAATGTTCCATAGAGAGTGTTCTGCGTTGGCAAATAAGTCCTTATACATTTACCTGTCATAAGATTGCCATATATTCTCATAATAATGGTGATGCATTTCAGCAATCTTTTTTCTTCCTTTGCTGTTCACATGCTGCTAATTCCTTTTCAGCTTGACTCCTCTTAACATGCAAATTGTAATTTGCAAGCTTAAAATACAAATTGTGTTTGTGAAGATAAGATTCTGTAAATATTATATCTCCCTTGGAAGAGGAGATTATTTTATGTCCTTTTAAACAAATTATTTAGATAGTATCAAGTCTGCTTCAGGTTAAAGTTTTTGAGATGTAAATACATTTTAATATGCCATACTTATACCAAATTTATTATAAGCATTTGTGCTGTTTTAGAATACTTGTAGTGATATACATACTGCAGCTAGAAAAACAATATTAGATTATAGACAGGGAAAAGTTTAAAAAAAATTAAATGTCTTAAGAACAGGTATCCAGGCTGCAGCTGTCCTTAAAGGCCCATTCCCTGAGGATGACATCTTCCTGTTCCCATGCTGCCCTGCTCGCAGGACGAGCTGCAATTTACCTGCCCATCCAGTGGGGTTTCATCCAGTGGAAGCTGAACAGGGCCTAGCATGGATAAAGGGAGTGATGTCCACACCTCACATCTCAGCCTGGCTTGCTGGCAGGGCATGGCAAGAGGATTCATCCAGGCAGAGCAGGCTGAGTGATGGGAAGTGGTCTCCAGTTGAACTGTCCTGAATGCTAAACTTGCACCTTCCTGCCAGGCAGCTCGATGGTGTGCACTGAGAATATCAAGCACTGAAACACTGAGTGTGCTTCAGCTGTCTCAGAGAGCAGGAGGAGGAACAGAATGAGGGAATGCCTCTAAAGGAGAGGAAAATGGGTGGAAGCACAGCTCCAATATAGTCATGAAAAGGTTCTTTAAAAGGAGCTTTAAAAGCTCTTACAGAGGAAGGTTTAGAGCTAAAGCCCCTCCAATTAAGAGGATTAGGCAAATTCTAGAAAACAGTAAGAAGTCTGAATCATTAACACTGAATATTAAATCCAGAAAAGAAGTAAAAGAAAAGGCAGGGCTTGCAGTTTCAGACTCACCAGGTTGCCACTGAGCTCCAAAGGAGCTGGAAGCCAAGAGCAGCTGCTTCACAAGTGCCCATCACAGCAGGAAAAAGGGGATCCTGGCTGCTCTGACCTGGGACCAGAGCAGCATGAGAAAGCTAGCAGCATCTCCTGCAGGAGATTATCCTGCCAGGATGAGGAGCAGCAGCTCTGCTGAGTTCCCAGCTCAGTTGGAGCAAGAAAGCAAGGGCTGACTGGCTCTCACAGTGCTGCAACATCACCAGTGAGATGCTTGGCACTGTTGTGCTTCTCTGAGAGCCAAAGGTTTTTGAATCACAGATCCCAGTGAATTCCGAACAAGATACTGAGCACCAGCATCACCAATCATGCTGTTACTGATGAGCCTGAATTCAGGAAGAACTGCTATCTACAAAGTCTTTGCTTTTGCTGGAAAGACACCACTGGGTTCCAAGCTACCTTGCAAATGTGAGTCTGCTGGACAAGCTGGATTTTTGGGCTGTGTGCATTATTGCCATGGAGGAGACCACTGCTTTAGCCAGTGCAGTTGTCAGTGGCCATGGGCCTGATTCTTCTCCAGATCTGGCTGCAAGTGCTGCTGCTGCAAAGGGGGCAGGAAGACAGAGCTGGGGAAGGTGGCAGGGGCACTGCAGGGATCAGTGAGATCAGGTAGGCTGCAGTGCAGTCACACCTGCCGGAGTGGAAAGGGGAGTTCTCAAGTCCCTACCCTTAAAGCTAAGGTAAGGGTATGGGTAAGAACTGCCTAAAGATTTTGCTAGCACACTAGTGTCCAAGAGCTCTTGGAGAATGAAAGCTGAAAAAGTTGATATTTCTGGAGGAAAGACATAGTAGTAAGTAGCTTGATCATAAAACAGTGGGGTAAGCCATGATCTATATTAAAGGTGCATTGATTTTGGAGGCTATTAAATTATTTCTATTCTGTGCAACGGGGAAGTTTAGTGCTTTGGCATGGCAGTCTGCAGTGCCTGCAGAAGTCTCTGTGAGCAATTTTGCATCCAATCAGAAAAATAAACCTTTCTGAATATGGCTGCCTGGAACTGCCTTGAGTGGAAGTGTCCATCTTTAAGGAACTTTGGTGGACACTCCCTGTATGTTTGCATTAAGTGGTGGCTGTAAAATAATAAAAGTAATTAGCGCATGTAATGAACTAATCACCTGCAAAAAGACCTTGAATGAGAACTTTAGCGCAGACTAAATTTTTATAATTATATTATACAAAGCTTGAAAACAGAAGCTTATACACTGGAAATGCTGAGTAGCCCTGAACTACTGTGCTATGACCAGCTAATTGAATCTATATTCCCTGGCATTCAGGGAATCAATAACTATTAGAAGCAAAGGGCACTGCCTTAAAAGCCCAGTGAGTGCTTCAAGCAAGGGGGAGTTTGTGTGATGAAAATGCAGCTGTGAAATGGTAGGAATATGTGCCAGGCATCTGCAAGAGGATCGTGTCCAAAACAGTACACTAAGAAGCGCAGCCAAGCCCGAAGCAAACACCATCATCATTTATAATATTTTCCTGATTTAGGATGATAAACAGTCTGATGTGCCAGCCTCAAAAATTGCTAGGTTCAGAGATCTTAAGCTGAGCCAAGCAATAGTGTTGGACACTAGTATCTTAACCAGGGTGTGAACATGCCAGGGAGCAACTGAGAGAGGGGAACTTATTTATAGCAGCAGCAGGCTGGAAAGCACTGGTGTAGCAAGACTGACTAGTGACTTGTTACTTACTCATGCATGAAAACGACACCTTATGGTCCACAGGCTGCTGCTAAGGAATAACCCCAGGGGCAACCAAGTGGTGGAGACAGAAAAACCCAAGAAGCTTCCTGTGGGAGCAATATCCAGCACCATGTGGTGGCTGCTCCCACCCCTGAACTGGGATCCAGGTGCCTTGTGAGAGGAGATGGACCGAGGTGCACCATCAGAGAAGCTGGTGCCAGGGCTGTGTTAAACAGCTTCTGCCCTTCTGAGAGGCAGCTCAGTCAATCCTTGACAAAAAGCCTGCTGTGGTTGTTTTCACATGGCTTTATAGGTTTTTTCATAGCTAAATGCTGTCCCATATTGCTTCTAGTGGTGGGGTCAGATCAGGACACTGTGAGATTCTCTGTATGTGTGAGTGTGTGAATTTTTCAAGCTGGCAGAGGAAGAGGGAAGGGAGAGAGGGAGAAGTAGGAATGAGAAATACATGCTTCAGGAATCCCAGGGAAGAGAATTTGTGCCTCCTGCTTGTTTTACTGTTTGCAGCTACCTGTGTAAAACGCCAAGTCTTGCTCACATTTCATGTTGGGTGCAGTGAAGTAGTTTAGCACATGCTAACTGCAGGCATATGAGAGTTTCCATTACAGCCACTTCCATTCACACACACGCCTATTCCAGAAAGATTTATTAGATGTCAGCCTAGGAGAGGAAGGAGCTTTAAAAGCTCTTACGGGTCAGAGTCCCTTCAGGATTACCTGGTGTGTGCCACTGGGCCATTTTTGCAGGTTTAGTGCTTTGTCTGTGACTGCTCTCCTTGCTTGTGACAGTTCATCTGAGCTGCTGTACTGAATTGTTTTCTGCCTCTGGGTTGCTTGTAATCGCTTTGCTTTGATTGTTCATTATTTGTTTGATGTCTGTGGCAAGCAAGCACACTTTTTCTTTTTTTCCTTTTTTTTTTTTTTTNCTTTTTTTTTTTTTTTCTTTTTTGTGCTCTCTGCCAGGTGGCTGAGTTGTGGAAAAAAAAAGAAAAAAAGAAAAATACAAACACAAAGTGTTTTCTGTATTTTTCAAAAACATTCAGAAATTTTTAGAAAACTCAGTTTAATCCTCTCTTCTGCCTGTCAGACCAAAATAATCCAGACAAAAGAACCCTCTTGCGATAAAGTAAGTGATAGTTTTAGGATCAGCAGACACACCTACTTGCATGCAGTAGTCAGAAGACTATATGAGAATAAAACACAAAGGGAATCCTTAAATATTCAGAGTAGGGCAATTCATTTGGACAGCCAGCAACTCAGACAAAGCCGACAGCTGCCCCCAGCAGCAGATTTTGGGAGCATCCAGCCATGCATGGATTTTCTCTGCCTGTGGCAGAGGGATGCAAATTCAGGCTGCTGAGAGAGCACGAGGGGCTGGGATGCCCGAGGAGAGCAGCAGCTCTGGGGCAGGCAAAGGGCAGCAGCGCTGACCCCGTCTGTCCCCTGGCAGGAGGAGACTGACCCTGCAGGGCACTGTCTGCTTCCTGGGCTCAGCTCCATCCCATCTCCTCTCCCTCTGGCCTCATGCCCCACGTCTCCTCCTACAGTCACTTTGGCTTATTTCCCTGGGAATCCCTGCAGCTAAAACACAGCACAATTTTTCTCTTTGGAAGTCATCCTGTCTCCATCCCAGGTTTTACTGAGTGCCAGAGCCTTTGGATTTGGTAAGGCATGTAGCCCTTGCAGGGCAGAGTCAGAAAATGACAAGGTTTATCCTCTGCTGCCAGGGTAGTCAGAAGTAAAACAAGAGACAGAAGAGGCAAACCTGCATTGGATTTGATTTTCCCCACTGTGTTTCTGAAGAAATAGGAGAGCTAGAAGGGGAGGAGGGACAGGGCCCAAGGAGGAGGAGGGAGACACAGGAAAGAAGAAGTTTTGGCATGTTGTCTTGCCAAA
Organism: Pardalotus punctatus; assembly: GCA_013400915.1. NCBI lineage: Eukaryota > Metazoa > Chordata > Aves > Passeriformes > Pardalotidae > Pardalotus > Pardalotus punctatus. The sequence goes on along the minus strand of VZTX01008275.1, from coordinate 293,369 downwards.
ACGTGCAGTACAGATGGGAAGACACAGATGGAGCATTTCTACTGATAGTTCAAGAAATCAAACATGCAGGGAGTTGCAGCAATTTCCTTGTATCAGTGTATTGGAACATTCTGTAGCAGAAGTTCTTAAAGAAAACAGGCTGTCACTTCAGCAGTGCTTTGGGAGCCTGCGCATGAATACAAACAGTCACCCTAAAAATCTGCTGCAGCGACTCTTGCCTGGCACAATGAGCTGATATATTTTGTTTCAGCTCACATTATATTTGCTGGCCCATCTGCGAGCACAGAGGATCTAAACCGTGCTCCTTAATTTAGCAGGCTAAGCTTGCCTGTGGCACAGTTGCAAAGCAGCAGATGTGTGGGAGCGGAGCTGCCTTCTTGGTGCTCAGGTGCAGCAGAAGTCTGAAAACCAGAATAAATGTTGCATGCAATAGTGGTGCTGGCATGCAGGCAGGGAGGAAGGAAAGGAATCCAGGGAAATGCCACAAAGAATCCTGCAGGTACTGTGTGTCAAGTCCCCTCGTTAGAAGCACTGAAATGACTGAACAGTCCCAGCAGCACAATTCCTGCAAAGGCCTGCCAAGCTTTTCCAGTCTAATTAGGCTTTAGGAGAGTCAGCAGGAGGCCTGGATATCCTCTCTGTTGAGAAGAAATCTGTGACTGGATTTTCCTTTTCCTCTGTGGGAAAGTAGATGCTTCCAGTCCCAGCCTCCTGGCTTCCATGGGGTCGCAGCCCTGTGTGGGTTCTGCAGCTGAAGGCAGGGCAGGCAGTGCTGGAGCAGTGTTCTGGCTCTGGCTCACAGCCTCATTGCCCTGTGTGCCCAGGAATACCCAGATGGATGCTATAGAGGAAGCTGCTGTGGCTGGGACCTTCCTCTAACAGCCAGTAAGCAGAGAGATCTGGAAACCCCTTCAGTATTTCCCTCCACATTCCTCAAGAGGAAAATCTCAGGGGAATTTACTTAGTTACTTTCTCCTGTTCTTTCTCTTCTTTTACTGTGAGAGACCCAGCTTGAGACTATGTGGATATATATTGGGTTTTTCTCATTAAAAAATGCATTCCTTATCCATCTCTGTCTTTCTAAAGGCAGCTGTCACTGTCACATCTAAGAGAAACAGCTTTTGAAAAGAACTTATTTTTCAGATTTTTTGAGTCCCAGCACAGGCATTTTCTTGCCTCTCACATTCTGATTTTTATCCTGCTGCAGTAAGCAATTGGGAGTTGGAGAAGTCATTAGTGCCTAATTTAGCCTGGCAATTAGGCAAAATCTAATGGGCTGCTCTCAGGTTCAGAAGCTAGAACTGCTACTTGTAGGCTCTAATTCTAACACTGATTTTTTTTTCTGTGGCCCGGATGAATTCCCTTCCCTTGATTGAAAATTTACTATTCTTTATAGAACTATATGTTGGGGTTCATTGCTTAGGATTCATAAAATACTTTGGAAAGGAAAGGTAGGAAACATTGACATTTTAATGTGTGTCTGAATAGCCTTCAACCTTCTACTCCGGTTACTTCAAAATCTCTGTCTTGGGTGGGAGAATTCCTGATCTAGCAGGCTCACAGTTACAAATTCAGTAATAGCATTGGTCCAAAAGACACATTGCTCAATGGGACTGAATAATGTGCCAGCATTACACAGTAACAGCTTTGGCCAACTAGAGGGATTGGTGAGGTAAAAAAGGTGGCAGTGGTCACCACACCTGTCAAACATAATTTCCCATTGATTTTGTGGGTATTTGGAGTCCAACACAATGATGGGATATGGTATATTTTGATACGAAGTGTCAGTGGTCTCATTTTTTCTCTTGCATCATATCAGCTTCAAGAGTGCCATTAAACCAGGACTATATTCCATTAAAACAGATCTTTGAAAAATATCCTTTCAAAGAGTTTGGAAGAACAAAACAAACTTCTCTCAAATAAATGAAAGACTCATAAGTTTTCACTTAAAACTGCAGCTGAATTTTCACTTAAAAGCTGCATCTGAAACTCCAGCCCCCTGGTTGACTTTCTCTCCTTGAGAAATTCCTCTTCAAGGAAATAAAATAAGAGTGATGCTTGCTTTCCTCTCCATCTGGGTTGTAAAGGACTCTGTTCTCTGCTTTGAGAAGAAGACAAAAACTTCGAAGTTACCATCCTCATTTAATGCTGGGACATCAGACCCAGAGAGATTGTCACTCTACAGTGTCACCTTAACCAACACGTTTTGGTCACTGGGTCACCCCTGTGGCTTAACTAGCCTTGGTCCTCAGGGATTTTGTTGACAGGAAGAGATGTAGCTTGAGCTAAAAGAGGCACTAGGCTGAGGATGGGAGCAGGAACACCAGGCATCAGACAGGAAGGTAAATGTTCACTTGTCCTGTTGGCTGATCCAGAGGGAAAATGAAGATGTTCTGTCACATACAGAGATGGCAGATGAAAAATATTGTGGCTTTGCTGAAGTCTGTTCTTACAGAGGTAGATAGGAGCATTCGAGCCTGCCAGGCAAAGACTGTTAAACATCTGACTTAAGCCTAACGTGTCTTTTCAGAAAACTGAAGAGAAATCAGAAATTTTGAAATTATGTCCCTTTTCCAAATTACAGTTCACTGCCTAGACCACTAAAGCTCACTGTCCTCAGAGACATCGAGTATAAGGAGCAGCTGAGCCATCTGGGCTGGTTCTCTGCAGTATGGACATGAGCAAGCCGGGCCACTGCAGAAAATCAGAGGTTTTTATGCTGCAGAACAGTGGAAAATGACCAATGTTGAACAATGACCAGCAAGTCTACCAAGAGATTCCTTCTCTGAGCCTGTGAACCAGCCCCATTCACCTAACATTCAATGGGAACTGGAAATAAAGACTAAGTATTTCACGAGAGTGTGATGCTGGGGACAGACACTGCCTGAGATGAGTTTCCATTTCACATCTGAATTCAAAGCCTTGGTGGGTATAGAATAATTTATGTTGGAAAAGACCTTAAAGGTTGTCAAGTCCAGCCATAATATTAACAGACATGATCTCAGGACTCAGAATCTTCTGTGACCTCTGATGTTCCACCCTGAGAAATGTGAGAGTTTCACATGCAGCTGGATGCTCACATTTTCAACATTTCTATAATCATTATTTGCAAGTCCTACAGTCAAAGGAAACCTCTCTGGCAAGATTTCATTCCTGATGCCTGTTCTGAACAAGAGAGCACAGAGAAATTAAAACTGACATATTATGGAGATTTCCAAGTCTTGTTTGCATTTGCTGGTATTCTGGGTTGTTTTGGTTTTTTTTAATGCCAGTGGGGAGTTATTTTATATGTAACGCCATAGAAGAGAATTACTTGTTTTGGCTAATTACGTAGTCCTGTGATCACTGGCCTGTTCAACATTTTAAATTCTCTGTTTCAAAGTCTTCCTTCTACAGTGGTTTAATGCAGCTAAGCAGATATGTGACAGATATTTATAAGAAGCATGAAAGTGAATAAAATAGGAGAAGTCAGATAAATTAGGAGTCTAGGGATGTTTGCATCAATTCTTCAAGAGGGCTGTGCTATGTGAGGAGTTTAATGCCTGGCAGTTTATTTCTAGTTTGTTTTCCCCACACTATTCACTGTTAACTGTGATTAGCATTTACTGTGATTAACTTTATAAGCATGTGGTAAAGATTTACTTTAAAGAGCACATCTTCCACATATCTTGAAAATATCACTCTTATACCTTTGGTAAGGGGAGACGTTTCAGACAACACATGAATATTCAAACCCTCTTTAAAGCAGAATGTCTCTCTATTCAAGTATCATTTTTCCACTCTTTCAAGGACAGGACTACAAATTCAAAAACATTTTTATCTTTGTCTTTCTAAAATAATCAGATGTTTAGATCAGTGGTTTCAGGAATAGACTATTAATTGTATTGCTTTAGGCTCTTCTAAGAGACAAGGATGGTGAGATAAGAACCTAAAGAGAAGAGAATCTAGTTTCCAGGACAATCATACAATCCAATTTATAAGCTGTTAAACATATGAAGGGCATGATAGAAAAAATCTTAGGAAAATTTGATGGCCTAGGCCCAAAGCTATTGGCTTTTGATCTTTGTTGGGACTTTGAAGGGAAGCTATTTTCATGGTTAATACTCAGGGACTGGGGTTTACAGCCCAACAAGACACACACTGTGTTATGATGGACACAAACACATGTCGTAGATTTTATAATCATTACAGATGTCACTTTTGCTCCTAGGAATTGCACCCTCTCATGGGACAAAATGCTCTGGCAGTTGATGTTATCTGGCCCTCAGTTTCTAATAGCATAGTCAGAGCTATTTATAAAGTACAATAGAATTTTGCCTTACATCCTTGATATAAATGTCAAGTGCCCTGCAGTATTGTGCACTGTTCCTGGAGAAATGATCCATTAAAACCATCCATATGAGAGGAAGTATTCAAAACACTCCAGAAAAAAATTATATTCTCATAGGATAACAGAGGAAATTGGCTGACTGGCATAGACTGTATTGACATGCAGCAAAGCTCAGGTCTTCACTAACCACATCCCCATGCCAGAGCTAAGGACATCCTGCCTACAAGGGGGACGCACAGTCTTCATTTCACTTTCTGCCTCAGACCCTTTGTTACAGTAAGCAAGGCTGTGCAGCTGGACAGAAAAAAAATGTGTAAAGTGCATCAGTAATGAGGAATTGAGGCCAAATAATAATAATAAAAAAAGGCTACAGGATGTAAATGTAAAATTCGAAAGAGAAGAAGCTGGATTCACAACACTCTGTGTGTTTCAGAGGATTAGAAGTGCCGGTGTTTAAATTGTAGAGATGAGTTTCCAACTTATCATTGTGTAAGTGTTCCATTGCCTGTGTGCATGCTGGATAATGAAAGGATTTGTTTGAGAGGAGAAGCTTTAAGGAAAGGAAGGCTGGGTAAATTGCCCAACTTAAAAGAAAAAAGAAAATATGGAAATAGTTGGTTTCTTATAATGAAAATATCTCACCCACCTGCACTTTCAGTTCTACCAGGCTGCAGTTCCAGCTGGAGAGGACTCCGCCTTCCTTCTCAGCCTGGCCTGGAGGATGTTAGCATCCACCATTCAACAGGAGTTTTGCCACTGGATGTAAGGAGAATTTGATTGTGCTTTCTGTCAGTGTGCTTTGCAAAGGGAGTTATTCCTTTGCCAGACGAGATCTGGTAGTTCCTAACTGTGGGCTTAAAGGCAGTTGCAAGCCAATTCAGCCTTATGAATTTCTTATAGGCACGACACACCCAGTGGCTGCTGCTTCTTTCCCATCCTGCTTGGTCTGTTTGGAGGCTGACTGAGGTCATGCAGAGACACTTTCAGCTGCTTTGCACGCTCTGTGCAAAGGGACTGTGCTCAAAGGAAACCAACAGTGATTCTTGCCTCAGGAAGAATGGAAATGGTCTCTCCTTTTAAGTTCACCCTGTATTCAACAATTTAAAAACACAGCACTCTCACTCATCCTGGGAGGACATGATTTCTGAAGCTCTTTTCCCAGCTGTTTTCTGACTTTAAAAGGATTCTAACTCACGGCCCTCAGCCATGGTAATGAAAATAACTGATCTGGTTAGAAATGGTGCCAAGCAAGCTTCTGGATTTAAGTAAATTTGCTTTATAAATCTATTCAGTAGTGGGGGATTAGCATGGCCCAGATTCAAAGAAGAGGACACTCCTGTCCACCTGGAGATAACCTCCAAGTGCTCACACTGACCTTCCCCCATTTTCCTGCCCTGATGCCCTCTCTACTCTCAGCTGTGGCCCTCTCTCTGCATTATTTTCCTTTAAACTAAAGCAGGGTGGAAATCAGGTTTGTTTAGGCTCCTATTATGTGCTCAAACCTTTAGTGAAGCTGAAAGAGCCTACGACCCCCTACAGACTGTGGAGTAGATGTGCTTTGTGCACTCCCTACAGTCTTGGCCCCTCAGTTATCCAGATCTGGGAGCTGTCCAAAGCACACGTCAGATCTCATTTGGGTTGTGTGGTTCCTGTATCCTTCAGATTACAGGGACTAGGGAGAGCAATGAGGGCTGGCTGACCCTACTGGCTCAGGAAGCAGTCATTCTCAGGGCAGGCCATCCAGGGGCCCGATGGATGTGGGAGTCACATCTCCTTGGCAAAAGGATCTGTCTGAAGTTGCCCTCAGATATTTTTCGCCTGCAAGTAAATGTGACCTAGGACCTTCAAATCCCCTAGATACATGCTCATGAGTGTATTAGAAGACCAAAGGGCAGTTTCTAAGACCTATCTCACCTCTTAAAATATCCAGGCTTCTTCATCCCCTAAGAAGCTTATAAATCACTGCACTCCAGTATAAGATACAGATGCTTTTTATTTTTTAAACTTACAACCACTTTTTGTCTTGCATTAAAGCCTCTTATGTTTTCAGAAACTTTCCACTTGAATTATGTAGCAGATCACAGGCCAGCAGAAAACCATTCCCAAAAGAAAAAGGCAACATAATGGAACACAAATTAAAATACACATTCAAGTACAAAGTACCGACAGTGGTCTAGAACACATCACGCACATCACTTTTAAAAATAACAAGTGAGTCCTAACACCCACACTTTAAAAATTGCAGTGCATCCTAATATCTTCCAGATGTGGACTTGATTAGGGCTAAAGCTAGATGGGTTAGAACCTGTACTTTAAAAGCATTTCTTTGCCACAGACTGAAGAGAGTAAAGATTTGCAGAAGTAAAGGGAAAGGAAGGAGCCAAACCTTCCCCTGCCAAACACTCAGCTAACGAATACATGTTTGTTACTGGCAATCAAGGAAGGAGAGCAGTTCCCATGATGAGTTTCTTTATTTCTTATTGAGATTGGTAGAACATCTCACAGGAAAGATGTGGCAGAGAAGGTGGCTGAGTAGAATCTCCTATTTCTGCCTGGAACCAGCTGGTCTTTACAAGCAGCTGCACCCTGAAAGCACCGAGGCATAAACATCTACATAAAGGCATTTAACCAGCTCGGGTTTGCATCAAGGTCTGTCTTGTGTGCACCTAGCATCCCTAATAAAACCTTGAACTTCTCCATCATGGCTGAGTAACCTGAGCTGGTGCAGATTCCTTGTGCAGAAATCTGAATGTGACCCAGGGCAGGAACAGGCAGAGGTGTCACACAGCACTCAAACAGCTTTCTTGAAGGTTGTGTTTGTCCTGGAGCCACAAAAGTAACTCCTGACTTTCAGTGTAAGGATTCCCAGAAGATGTAGTTGCCTTTCCATTGGAAAGCCTCAAAGCTCCCTACCAAGATGAACCCTTTTGGAGTCAGTGAAACTTCCTAGCAAGGTTGTCAGGGGTCTCCCTGTCTGTGCAGGTAATTATGGCTCATGTCATCTGAGCATTCTTAAAAGTTAAAACACTGATGCCATTCTCTAAGATCATATCTGAACACTGCCTGACTTCCCATGATGCTTAAGCTTCTGGAGACTTGCTCAGCTTGTGCAGGGCTCACAGTAAGCCAGGACTGAGTCCTTTGAGAGGAGATCCTTCCTTGGCTCCTCTACAGGCTGCGTTGGGCATCAAGGTGGGACATCCTCAGGTCTCTCCACAGATGCAGGGAAAATTCCTCCTGCTGTCCATCAAGGAATAAGTTCTAAGAACCTTTGCTTTTCCTAAAGTAAAGGATGAGATGAATCAGAGACCACTCTTCCTCAATTATTATGAGGTAAGTTTGAATGTAAGTGGGTCAGAAATCATTAGAGATCAACACAGTAAGAAATCACCACATATTTCCACCAAAGCTTCAGAGTTCAGAAGCTGCACTGAATTTGGTGTGGTGGAAGAACCTTTCTGAATAACTATGGACAGCTCTAGAAAAGTAGAGTGTGCTCTGCACAGCACAGCAAACATACCCCTGAGCAGAAAAATGACTGCATTCTATTAATGCTGGTCATATTCTAAATGAAATATTGACTTCCTTAGTAAACTTTAAAATGTTGGCATTTTAAAGGCAGCACAGCACCTTCCTGAAAGAGTAGGTGCCTCTAATATGAATACATTTTATTAAATGTATTTGTCACCATGAAAGAGCTGGTGACGTTGCGAACAAGTAGACAGTAAGAGGCATCTGGCTTTCTTCTCCCTGCATTACCGAGGGATCAGCATGCACATCTCAAATAAAATTTGAATTTTTCAGTAATCTTCCAGCATCAGAAAAAGTCAGAGAGTCTTGTATGTGGTGGCTTATCAACCGCTTTATGCAGGGCATGTCAGATTTTTAGGAACTGTATCCATTTACATCATCTGAGAATGGCTGAGAAGGTCTATGAGCAAACAAAATGCTGTTAGCCCTTGTGTCTCAGTTAAGAATTTAAGACACAAGTGACTAAACAAGTTGGCATCAGTCGTAGAACATCTGGCATGGGGATTGGTCAAAAGCTGATGAAAGAAAAATGTTTTACCTTGACTTTTTGGGCACCTCTTGGGATTTTAATTCTTTGGATAATAATTCTTGGGATAATTCGAACTAATATGAGCCAGATGCTTCTGGCATTGCAGAGTGAAAAAACAAAGTGCACAAAGAATAGAATGGCTTGGAGTCAGAAAAGCAAATTTGCATTAGGTACCTACTCTGCTCCTGTCTAGAGCTGATGACACCTCAGTCTGATGAGACCCCGTGTCTCTTGTAAGACTGGTGGTAAAAAGAACACCAACAGGAGAGATCTGCAAACTGTGGAAAGAGGAAATAAAGACAAGAAGGACAGTTAATCTGTAGTTTGCCATAGTTAACTCATATGACTAAAGTTTACTTAGAAAATCAAGTGGAAAGGCAGGGAAACTCTTTTCCTGGGTGCCAAAAGCCTTAAAATTGTAACCTTTTTGATACCTATTCCTACTATTGCATACTTTGTGTCATAATTACATGTCCTTGTAAGAAAAATCTGTTCATGCTGAAATGGGATATGAATAACTTGGAATGATCCAACAAAGTTTTAAAAGGCAAAGGGGGCAGCAGAGGGGAGCATAAAGAAAAGTGATCTGCAGAATGCAATGAGGAATGGAGGGATTTACAGAAAACTTCTGCATCTGCATCTCCCCTGGAAAAATACAGAGATCAACAAGGAAATAACTGAGGATCATCAGCCTGGAGGAAGATGTGGATAACAAAGTAGGTTCAAGGAGAAGAAAACACCAGTGTGCAACTGTCCCAGCAGGAGAGGCTGTGCACGACTGCATGGCAGCAGAACGACTCCATTTATTACAGTTTAATTTATTGGCTGCCAACAATGTAGTCTGTTCAGAACAAATATAGTGCAGTGTCTGTCCCCAAAAGCAGTCAGTTTAGCTAGAGAAATTATTAATTAAGGTCTTTCAAATTTCCTTCAGTGTATTTTAAAGCAAGGGTCTTCAGTGCCTCACTCTTGCGTTCACTGTTTCTTATTAGTTATGGCACAAAAGAAGGAAGTTCCTCATTAACAAACTTGACCTCCTTGTTTGCCCATGTTTCTTGCAATTCCTTCCTCCCCTTCCTTCCCAGAGAGAAGTCCTTAGGCATGGAGCAGAGGTTAGGATGGAGCTGCTCTGTCCATGTCCCACATTAAGCCCCTTCTGTTTCACTGCTTAGACATGGTGTGGAGAAGAGAGTGATGCCATACTGAATTTGCCTTTTTCTTTTATACATTCTCTGTATTCTTTGCACACATATTTGTAGCTTTGTAGCCTATTATTATAGCTTAAGCTTCAGTATTTTCCTGGGCAGAAAGACAAAACTTTCCAAAAGCCTCCAAGTTGGGGCTTTGAAGCTCCTGTGCTGTCTTGGTTCTCCTTAGAAACCAAGGGTGAAACCAGCTCTTTGAGATGTGCTTTTATAAACAAAATTTAATCCTCATCTGAGGGGTGAGAATCTAGAAGGTGCTAGAACTGGGTGGGGGGGTGACTTCACCGAGTGTTTTTCTTATTGGAGATTTTTGGTCAGATATGCTAATTTGCAAAATCTATAACAATTGTGTATGCGTCACGCGTGTGTGCATCTTCAGTGTTTTCCACCTGACAAATTGTGCACCCAAGGATCCTGATATAAAGGTAACCCCTTTTTATCACCCTAACTGTGTCTGGCCCATAATTCTAGGACCAGAGAAAAAGGCATCAAGAGCAGAGGAATCAGCGAAGGCTGTGAGCCTTCTGTAAGGATATTGCTCCTGTTCTTCTCATTGTAGTGCAATCCTGCAGCCATAAAGTTCATGGCTGTGGTTTTTGTATTGAATGTGGGACTCTCTGTGCATACAAAATCTTATAAAACATTCTACACTGCCCAAACTACAGCAACACAGCATGGAGAGAAAGGCTAATCGCCCTTCAAAAACCATGTTTATTCATAAAGTTTTAATAGCAAGGGGAGGGGCTGTTTCAAACCTTTATCACCTGGAGCTGAAGGATGACCCATAAAAAAAGTTTCTGCTCATTCAAAGGAAGCTAAGAAGAGTAGTATCCATCAGAGTTTATTTTGCTGCTCATCGCTAAAGCTTCTCTTCACCAAATCTGGTTTCATGTGATGGAGGACACCTACTGTAGCCCCTGTGGGTGAGAATGGAGCATGTTAATGACATTTATTGTGCTGTAAAAAGACAAGTATATCTAGAGGTGGAACTCTTTGCTGCTCGTTACCAAGTGGCTGAATTTCTGATGAAGAACATTACATAGTCGTTCAAAAGGCAGTAACTCAGGTTGTAACAAAGAACCTGAGACATACTAATAAAAGCCCCATTTCTATTTTATAAGTCACATAATGGATGTCACATTCAGTGCTTCTTATGGTGAACAGGCTACTTATTAAGCATAGTCTATGACTTCATTTCATTTTAAAATTGCCATCTTTTCCAATTATTCTAACTTTTTAGAATCTTCTCCCTTTAAAAAAAGGTTATTTTTAGTGTGAACCACAAGTTACAAACAGCAGAAGTTGCTATAGAAACAGAAAAGGCACTTTGTAGAATGAAGATGCAGGAAGAAATATTGTTCACTATTTATCTGCTGCAGACAGTAAGATAGAATCAATACCTATATGTGTTTCTATGTGCATCCATGCATACATATAGATGTAGATGACTTTCTTTACTGTATCTATGAACTCTTCAGTGCTTGTCTTTGTATCCCAACATTTAGCCAATTTTTGGTACTCTGCACTAAGTTTATTATCCCCAGCTTTAAACAACTACTCTAAGTAGGTGCCCTGCATGCACCTCTGAATTCAGTCAGCCAAGCCACTGCAAGTCAAACTGATGTGATGTTGCAGCACAGATAGAGGCAGGTGCCTTGCATGGGTTGGTGGGGAAAAAAACCTATTCAGAAGTCTTATTAATATCCCATTATCTGACCCTCATCACACACCATACTGGGCATTGCTAATAGAGGGACTCATCTGGCTCTTTTCCTCCCAACCCCATCAGCCTCCACTGTACAGATATTCAGTTTTTCCTTTAAAGGCCCTTTGCATGTTGTTTCAGTTGTGAAAATAAACTTCATGCTCTAGCATCTTTAAACTAAACAAAGGTAATTTCCAGTCACAGGATTTGTGTTGCGTCTGAAGTCTGCTTCTTAAATGTTGTACAACCTCTAAGCCTCATCTATGGAGAGGATGATATGGATGAAATATTAGATAATTTTCAGCCATTGGGAATCAGCCTCAAAGTCTAATGCAACAGCATAGATTACTGAACCAGATTCGAAACAAAGAGTAATGCATAGATTACTCTTCATGTATTCTTTGGATTGTAAGAAGAAAACTTCAGGTGTTTCATAGTCAAGCTGTCTGGAAGACTGGGCCTGAAACATTTCTCACTTGTGCTCTTTAACCTTTATTTAACTTCATTGTTCTTTGTAATGACTCAGCTTTACAATCACTCTGTGTTAACAAATGGTCAGGAAAATAGCCACCAGAGATATTTAGAAATGGTTGATCCTGCCCTGAGGCAATAGAGCCTGGGGGCAAGGGAATTAACTGGGCAGGAACCAAGGACCATTTAGGACTAATTTGAATTTTTTTTTTGAGGCATTTGACTTAGCAACACATGATATTTTGGTTAAAAAATTTGTACTATATGGAATTAACAGAACACGTATTAGATGGCTTAAGAATTAGTTATGTTACATGTCAACTTTTATGTGGTCTGTTATTGCTAGAATACTTCAACTCCTTTTCAAGGAACAAGACTTTTCTTCTGCTTCAGAATTGATGTATAATGCTGGCAAACCACTCAGGACCAGATTTCTGAGCACTTAGATGTCCCAAAGAGGAGATTGCTGCTTACAGTGATTGCCAAGTGGATCTTGGAAATCATGTTCAGTGTTTTGCTGAATATTGGTTGCCCAAATACCTTTGTGAAGTTGTTTTTTTACAGATTATCATCAACTGTGAACTCCTGTTTTCCCAGCTGTCTGCCCAGCTGGTGTCCTGGTGTCTGTTTTGTAGGAGAGCTTTGGACTCACAGCTCCAACACAAACTGGTGGAGTCCTCATTGGATATCTGGAGCTGTTTTAAAGTCCAGTCATTCAAGAAGTAAAAAACGCACATCACAATGGTTAACACTGTGCTCCAGGTGTGCTGTGCATCCTGGCAGCGCCCTGGTTCTCTCTGTGGGCAGGACTCAGATGTATCTCCTTACGCGAGATGTTTCCTCTGGAAAGAAACCTGGTGGGATCTTCTGGGATCTCCAGGGGGTTGCCTAGTTGGGATTAAGCCCTGTGACAGGCTTCAGTGTGGAAAATGCCAACCCCACCCTTTTAAATATAACTAACAGTGCACCCAGAGGCAGAGTTTTTACGTTCATCCATTTTTTGCCTCAGTTTCTGGTTTATAAATAGGGCATAGTGTGAGGAAGTTTTTGAAGCACTATGATGTAATTCGGAGCACAATAGAAATCCCCACGAGAAAATTAAGGTTTTTAACTTCCAGACAGGACTGGAAAGTGTTTGTGTTATATAGTCTACCAGTAGGCATAGAATGGCAAAGGCGTAAAATACTGAATTGCTGCTTGTTAAATAATCAACATTGATCTCGGATACTGAATAAAGCAGTGGAACTAGAGAAAAATAGTAAATGTCCCTGTAAGTAGAGAGTATATCCTAGTGCACACTCTCCTAGGGACAGAGGAAGTGCTCATAGGCAACTTGAAGCCTGATATTCCAACTTTTAGATTTTCACTTTGCTCTGCTGGCCAGAGTATAGGGAAAAGGTTAGTCTACACCTGCCTATCCATACACACTATTAGGCTTCCAAGTGGTGCAACCTTAGTTACTGCATATAGAAGCAAGTCTGAATTCAGAATTCAGATCAGCATTGGTAGAGGAGACACAAGTTACATGTGCTTTGTTTGGCGCGTAGTCTTGGGTAGGGCTATTTTCAATTCTGGTAATACTCAAGAAGTACTTGGCTTTTTAAAATGCGTGTCACTCTCTCTGACTTAAGCTACTCAATTCTTGAATGTGTCCTTGTTAAAGAGAACAGATGGTTTCAGTTCCACAGGATGAACTCTCAACGGTGCCTTCAAATCCGGGTGAAACCACTGTCTGTTTGGCTGAATCGTAACACCGGCCTCAGCGTCTCTGTGATGTTGTTCCAACCCTGCCTCGTCCTCTTACCCTCTCTGCCTTTCTTTGATGCTGGGTCACCTTGCAACAAGAATAAAGAGCCAGCAGCCTTCTCCAGACCAGCCTTTTGTCTCTAATATTTGCTACAAGAGGTAGCCAGCTAATTCCAATTCAGTATTAATTGTCAGGGCATGAGAGGAAATGAGAGTCAGGAAATTAAAGCCAAATGTGGTGAACTCAGAATTTCTCACCAGGATCAAGTATTTGGAGATGCCTGTTCTGTTTACAGCTTGTCCATGTGGTTTTCCCTCCTCTGTTGAATTGCACCTTTCAATCAGCTGCAGCACTAAGGGAAACTGGAGAGGGATCCTACCTTTGGAGGCCATGTTTCTATTTAAATGCAACTATTTTGAGGACAAAATGCCCAGGGAAAAAAAAAAAAAAAGGAGGCAGAAGATTAAATGATGTTTTGATTTTCCAAATAAATGCCTTTTCAAAACTCCTTTAATACCTAAGAATAAGATCAAAACCAAGTGGACTTGTAAGACTACACAGCTCTTTAGTGAAAACTTTACAGAAGCCCTGCTCTTTGGGACATGGGTACTGGGACATTTCCTCCCAGCTCCCTATCACTAGGACAGCATCAATACAAGCAGCATTATCATGCTATTCAGCCTGAAAATGCTTCTGAATTTTTCTCTAATAATATCCCAGCTGGATTGTTATTTCCTATGAAAACTTTATTGATTCACAGCAGGCCATTTGCAAATGATAGATTAACTCTAACCTCATTAATATACAAAGGATTGTTAAAAGGGAATTACAGTGCACAAGATCTATTTCCCAAACAGAAGTACACACAGTGGGGGAAATCAGTGAGCAGTGAGCAGCCCAGCAGCCTGGGTAAGTACTCTGTACCTTTTGTATGACATGAACATAATACCGGTTTCTGAACAAATTTTCTGAACAAACTTTCTCCAGAAATTACTTAGGTGGGCAGAGGTGGAGAAAGGTTCACGGAGATCAAAGGAAGTGCTTTAATATAAGTAAACATATCAAAGAATTTTGGCTATCATGAATTTTGGTTGAGATAGATGAAAGGGTTCCTTGGGTAGGAAGGAGATTGCTGGCATTTTTGAGGATGTAGCCCAATGTACACCAGGGTGCCCATGTTTCCCTGAGCTGTGCATTACATTATGTTTTAGCAGATTTTTACAAGGGAGCCAGTTCTTCACTGCACTTTGCCAGCTTTCACTTTCTTGCACAGCTTGGGGAGGGACAGCAGCTGACCAAAAATTGGTCTAGGAAGTGTGAGAGGAGAGGAGAGACTGTGGCAGGCTCTTGAAGGGCCATCTGAGGAGATTTCAGGGCAACCTGGCAAACCTGCAGCAAAAGGTCTGGCAAGTGCAGCCTGGATGATGGGAGGAAATGGAACAGGGCTTTAGGGTTTCTCCTGGAGGCTCCTGTCCTGGTGTTGGGCTGACCCTCTCTTTTGACCTCAGTGAGGTCTTTATGAATTCTTCAGTGACAGGAAGCAGATTCTACATAAATCACTCCCTCTGTAGAAGGTGTTGCCATTTTCCCAGTCTTTGAGACTTGCTATAGAGAAGTTATCCTACAAGTGGGATTGCCACTTGCAAATCATCCTTGGAACAGTTGTGGCTGGGATCCAGCACAGTAAGCAGATGTTGGCTTATTTAACAATAAAGAATATGAGAAAGCAGTTTTAACTCAAAATTTTTGTTCCTCTAAAATGTGATAGTAAGCATGATCCTGAACACAGCAGCAAATGCCTTAGCCAGACACGTTGCAGTGTTTTCTGCAGTTAGGGGTGTCAGCAATTCCATTCAGAAATTCATTTAGTTCTGTCAAACAAGAATCCTCCCTCCTTCTGCTGCTCTGTAAACCCCTTTATGAAACCAAATACCAGGTCAGCTCTTTCAACAGAGCACTGCTAATGAACCTATGTATCCTTTCCAGGACAGTCTCCTCTCTGAAGAAATAATTTCTGTTCTGGTTCTCACCTGATGTTCCTTGCATCTGACTGCATTAACATTAAATATTCTCTGGTGGTTCCTGTATTTAACCAAAGAAATTGGACCAGGCTGTGCCAATAGTCTGCTTTCATTATTAAATATTACACCATTCCAGAGCTGCTCACAAATGTTACAAGGGAAGATTTAGTGTTGTCCCAGTCAAAGGTCTTAAACCTGTCAATCTGTGGACTCCTTCCCGGGGGACAAAGGAAGATTAACCGAGAAAAGCAGTCCTAATGCCAGTCAGCTTTAGTTTGCTCTGGGGGTGGGGTGGTGGAGTGGTATGTTCATAGTCTGAAAAATTAAATTAAAAAAGTCAGCTAAATCATTGGTGACAATATTAAGCAGCATTAGATAAAAAATTGTTTTCCTAGGACAGTGCAGGAAACAATCTCACTTGCTGATACCTCAGCCTTAACAACTACCTTTTGAGATGTGATGTGACTAGCTCTTAAGCCATCTTATATGCGTTCTGTTAATTCCATATAATACAAACTTCTTAACCAAAATGTCATGTGTTGCTAAGCCAAATGCCTTGAAGAAATCCAAATGTATTATATCAACACAGTCATCTTTATCAGCCACAACTATCATCCTGTTTTTAAGAAGAGATGATGGCTATATTTCAAAGAACTAAAGGAAAAGACATTTAAGATCACCCAGTCCAGCCATTAACCCAGCGCTGCCATGTTCACCACTAAACCATGACCCCAAGTGCCACATCTATGTGTCTTTTAATACCTCCAGGGATGGTGATCCCACCACTTCCCTGGGCAGCCTGTTCTAATCCCTGACAACCATTTTGGTGAAGAATTTTTTTCAGTATCCAGCCTAAACTTTCCCTGGCACAACTTGAGGCCATTTCCTCTTCTCCTGTTGCTTGTTACTTCGGAAAAGAGACCGACACACCCTGGCTACAATCTCATTTCAGATAGCCTGGAGAGCAATAAGGGCTTCCCTGAGACTCCTTTCCTCCAGACTCAACAACCCAAGTTCTACATTCTTAAACTTGCAAAACTTATGACTGACCATTTGTTTCCATTTTCCCTCCTATTCTTCACTTATTAGTCAGATGAGTTATGGTTGTTTTCCTAAATCCTTGTAGCTGGGATGAAATTTAGGCCAAACCAGTCCTTTTTTTGTGTCTATGATACGGTGGCTTCTTGGCAGGATATTGACCTGGCTATTAACAAAATATTCTTGGTTAATATTCATGAATGTTTTTTTGGTTAAATGTACATTCTCAACTTTGTTGGACTTGCAAGATGCTTAAACTTGGGAAAATGGTATTCTTCAGCTTTCAGATAGACAAGGTAAAAGTGTTGCATCCATTTTCATGAAGAAAACACAAGTAGTGATGGCTAGTTCATCAGAACACCATTTTTTTTTAGGTTTACAATTAACTGCTGTGTTGCACCCTCATTCATTTCATGGGCTCAGTCTGGGATGTTCAGGCCATCAGGTGTTGAGTCCTTTCTGTCAGAGGAAGCTCCCCAGGAGTTTCTATCCTGGTCATTTGAGCTGAGCAGCAAATGCCTTCCAGTTACTTTAGTGACAAGTTGTTCTTTTGTTGCTCTTGTCCAACTATTAAACGAAGTGCAATACATCTAAATAAACATTTCTCATTGCATGGCCTCATACAAGATTCATAAATTTGAACAGATGAATTCCACAGTCTTCAGAGAGCATGAGCTTTGTTGTTCTGTGCTGCTCAGAGCAGGGAGAGGAGGTGCAGAGACCTCCTCTGCCGGGGAATGAGGACATCCAGAGCAACGGGAGTTTTGGATGTAGATTAAAGACTCTCTCTCTGCAAGAGCCAGACAGAGCTGGGAGGAAGTAAACAACTTTGGCTGAGGGAACCTCAGGCAAACAGACAGATCTTATTCTTCGTGTGTCATGACACAGCTTGTAACGTATTTGTATACATAATACATCTTCTGGAATTTTCACATTAAAGTGAAGATGTATTCATCTGACAGCTGAAAAAATAACTGATGTGCTGCTGCTGTGTCCTTCCTAGGAATTCAGCTGTCTTGGGGACAGGAAAATAAGAAAAATTATTTTAATATAATAAATAAATTAAGCTCACAGTCTTGCATACTGCGTGACCCAAGAAAAATGACTGAGCCAAGAGGAGGCCATTTGTGGGTTTCTGCAGAGGATCTGCAAAGCCTTTGGAATCATTGTGTATCAATAATTTCCAAGCAAACTCTTTTAAAAATGTTACTAAATTGGATTGGCGTTATTATATCAGTGTATTATTTTGCATTTTATGCTGTGGAAATAACAATATATTGGTCTCAGCTTTTGTAGTGGGACGTACATAAAGAAGTTTCAAATTCTGTGAATCCAAAACAAAATTAGAACTCGGCAACATTATTAGGATGTAGTTGTCTGCCTGAACAGGCAAGCAGAGCAGTTCTCATCAGCTTTGGCAAAAATCCCTGGTGCAGTTGTTACCTCCCTCCAAACTAAAAAGAGACATCAGTGTTAGAAAGTAGGTACCTAGAGCTTTCAAAATCCCAGAGTGTGTCACTGAATTCTGGTGTATAAATGTCTTCCTTCCATTCCATATATTTTCCTTTCTCTTCCTTCCTCCCTTCCCTGAATTATGTTCATCCTAGATGCAAAGAATTTGTTGCTGACATTGAAATACCCCTCAAAAGTCGAGCTTTCTTGCATTTCTAAGTGGAAGTCTGCATTTTCTTTGTTTTGTTTGAAAGAAAGTTTTATCTGTTAGAAAATGAATGAAGAGAGAGAGAGAGAAACAGAGAAAGGAGGAAAAAAGGAAGGAGAGAAAGAAGGAAAGAAAAATAGGGAATATTTAAGACTTTCCATTCAATGGGAAACTGACAGAGAAAAAGCATAATGAGATTCCATTTTGTGGATAAAACCTTAACAGACACTAAGAAGGAGAAAGCACAGACTTGTACAGAGGGAGAGAGAACACACACAGCTTCCTACACCACACAGGATTTTTGTGGAAATTAAGCTGAAGAGGCGGTTGTAGATCTGATGCTCTTATTTAGTGGAAATGTAGAACACTGCAGGAAGGTCTGACCGTACAAAGGAACAAGAAATCTATTCCAGAAAGTGCAGGTAACACTGAATATAGATGTTGTAATTATCAAATACCCAACACTAAAACAATGAAAAGCATATTCAGTCTGGCACACAATATCAATAACTGAAAGAGCTTCTTGGGAAAGAATAATAATGACAGCAATGATCATCATAATCATCATCAAAATATATATATTGCAAAGGAAAATGAGCTGGATGGTGTAAATATGGTGATTTTCCTTGTTAATGTCAATAGCCTGGGTACATTTTCTCCTCTGATTGTGTATAACTTTGGGGTTATTTTTTTCACCTTTTCTTCTTTCTCTTTAGTCTTTAGAGAAAAGACACACAAATTTCTCATCATTCAGACGCTGGGGAGTCAATTGAAAGCCAAAGGGACATGCATTTGTAGTTTTGGAAGAGTGGTTGGTTTCTGAGTCCAATGCTCCTGAATCCTTATCCTGCATGAACTCTAAGCAGTGTCTGAGATGAGAGAGGGGCATCGATTCTGTTGTCCACCCTCCTTGCTGGGTGTTGGGAGGAAAAAAAATAGGAGAAAGGAATTTAATTTCTTTCTTCAGCAGAAGTAGGTTGGGATTTGGCACCTCAGTCATTTGGGAACTTGTGAACACCTTGCCCCTGTAGCAGCCCCACTCAGTGCAGGGCTGGTCCTCAAAGAACAAGAGCAGAGCTTGCTCTGCAGCCTTTGGAGGGTTTCCTCTTCACTGAGACAGAATTTGTGGTGAATTTTACCCTGGGGATTCTGCTTGTTGGAGTGTGAAAACACACAAGAAGAACCCTGTCTCTGCTGCTACAGAAATGAGTATTTCCTCCTGCCATGCTCTGTCCTGCTCTGTGTGAGAAACAGCAACAGTGGTAGAAAGGAGGGGTAGGAATTGCCTGACTGTCAGCCTTACTATGCCTTGGCACTCTACAGCAGACTGCAGCAAGATCTGAGCTCCTAGACAAGCAAACAAGAAATGTTATTTGAATAATTCAGAAATGACCATGAAATATGCTTAGTAAGCCTTTCCCACGTCAATATTTGGCAGCATTCAAACATCATTAACATTATTTCCCCTTAAAATTGAATGAGCTGTCAGTTTTTTAATGGATATATTGTCTTTCTAAAGTAGAAAAAGGGATTGATTTGTAATTATTTATTTTGGATCTTAGGTAGTTTGATACAGAGTTTGATATTCTTCCAGTGATTGAATTGTTTGTCTGTATATGTCACAGATCAATTCAAAATGGTGCAGAATCCAGAAACGATCGCATTTAACCAGATTGATCTTGTATGAACCCACGTGTTGCTGGAAGAGTCCAGAGTGACAATTCTCTCAGGGCACACCCTGAAACACTGAATGCAGAGCCCATCTGGACTTGCTGAGTGCACGACGAGAGTTTTGGCAAGGGTGAATTAATGGCACAAACATCAAAGAGCTCCTCCCCACACTTCCCCAGTCTAATATTGCTCCCATTTTAGTATTGTCAACATCAATAACCTATATTGTTCTTGTTTGGTGCAAAACTCTTCTCTTAAGCTTCATTACTTTATTCACACACACACAAATATAACACACACTGATTGCAAACCCTTCTCTTCAGGTGCTCCTCCACTAAGAAGTTTTAGTTATGTCTCTGCTCAGGAGACAGGAAATTTTAAGCACAACTGAGTCCAAGACTCTAGTCATGAAGGGATTAGAAATTAAAATATTATATTAATTGGGGTGAGCTTTCTCACCTTTGCACAGAGCATACCTTAAGATCAGATAGAAAAGCCTCACTGTGAAGGACAATGATTTCAGGTCCAGGAGGGTATGAGAAGAGGTCAGAAGATACAATTGTAGGAGACCTCAGTTTATGTGGAGCTTCCTAATAAAACTGCTCTCAGACCACATTAAAAAATAAGAGAGAGACAAGACAGGTAATACCTCTGTTTTTTAATGAACCAATTGCAGATACTCCAATTAATCTAATCAGGATGCAATCAGATGTGGAGTTTTCAGTCACCTAATAGTACATTAGAACTATCTCAGCCAGATTCTGTGTCTTTATGTTCTCAGAGATGAGATCTTGGCTGAAGTTGCTCTGCCTTTAACAGCATGCCTGAACCTCAAGCACATTTCATCTGACAGGAGATGTGGATTTATTAGCCCCACTGAGCTAAGCTCTCTTGTACAGGATTTCAGATTGTAAACAGATAGTTTTGCAGAGTTAGGAAATGGTAGAGCAAGAAAATCCAGCCGTAAAAACCTGTTAAAGACAGAAAAGGAGAGAAAATGCAAAGCCCTTATATGAAGGCGGGAAGTTCTGCCAGTTTGGTAAAACCCATTAGCGTCTAACAAATTTTTCTGAAGCAACTTCACTCGAATTTCACATGTTCCTGTATAAACAAACACAACTGCCTGTCCTTTACTTGCTGTGCTAATTTTGAAGAGCTCTAACAAAGCTTCAAACTATCAAGATAATCCAAATAATAAGCCTCAAGATAATCCAAATATAAGCCTAATAAACATAAAGAAATGAGTTCTACCATGGCAAATCCTTGAGCATAAGGTTAAAAACTGCTGACTTTGTGTGGAGAGCTGTAGTACATAGATATCTGTGGTATGAACTGGATTTTGCTTGGCAGGTTGGGGAATCCCTGTCTGGCAGGGATGAAAGCACTGCACCCATGTGAAAATAGCAGAAAAGAGCCCCAGACAGGTGATCAAGGCTTTATCGTGTTCTGAAAACTAAATTTTCTAAATTTTCTGGAATCAACAAGTTAATGTAAATTGCAGCAATTGTATTTAACAGATTTTGGTTTGAGTTTCAAATTCGCATGGATTTCTGAAATTTTTTATTTTCAATATATGATCTTAAGCAAATGAAATTAATGTGATTTTGAACTCAACAGATGAAAGACATTTTATTACTTAGAAGTGATGCTCCTACTATCCTCATTTCACTATTTTCATTTCTGTTATTACAAATTAAGAAATGCAATCACATTGCTCAAGATCACATTGTTCAAGAGCACTTGTTGTGTGGATATATTGTGAAATATGTTTGGCAAAAAAAAGCTACTGATACAAAAAAATATCCCAACTGTAACTGGGCAAATCTAGATATACTTTCCAAGCAAAATCTTGATTGGATTTTATCTTTGATTAACTCCTTGATTCTCCCCAATGCAATTTAATTTGATTTTCCGTAAAGATTTTTAAAAATGCAATGGAGAGGAAATTTTAAGCTTCCCAGGATGCACATAAGAAATATATGTGCAAGTGAAAGTGTGAAGTTGTAGAAATACCTGGTCAAATTGCGTAATGACATGCAGTGGTAACCTTGATTTAACACTCACTTTCATACGAGATTTTGCCAGGACTTGTCAAGATTTGCCCTTTATGTCTATAATTTATTCACCTATTCATCTATCTATTAAAAATATTGTAATTTTTTAATGTCTTGTACTTTCTATCACCGTTCTCCTCTAGACAATTTTTAATTATTTAAAGTTCTCTAAGGAAAAAAAAATTAAATATTTTTGGGAACAAAAGGAGTGGGGCTCTCCATTTACCTCTTTTTATTGTTTATTGCATAAAAAGAAAGTCTTTTTGATCCATGCAATTTTTTTCAGACCATTTAGCGCTCCTCACACTCCTCATAGGTTTTTCCATATCTTTCTCGGTCTCTGTGACTTTTCCCACAATTATTATAGAGATGGCTAAGTGAAAGCAAAGAGCTTTAGAAACAATTGCATCTCCATGGTGACAAAACCACAACGTCTCATTTGTGCTCCAGGATTCCCAGGTAAATGTTTTCAGCTCTTTTTGTGGCATGGATTTCAGCTGCATGTGAGAGGCTGAGTTCTCTCCTAACCCAACTTCTTAATGGCAAAATATTAAATACTACAGCTTCAAACTGTATTACACACAAACATGTCATAAGTACACACAGAAAAGATCTCAAGGTCATTCCAGCTTCTCCAAGAGCTCTCAAGGACAAAAATCTTCAGGTGTTTTGTGCACTGAAAGCAAAGACTGAAATGTTTCGTTTCTTCAGAAGATACACAATTTCTCCCCAGCATTTGCCCCATAAGACAGTTTGATCTGGAATGAAAAAAGATGGGAAAAGTTTCACTTTCTCTCCCTGTGTTCTGGCTTCCTTGTCAGCTTTGTGAAAAAGTTCTGGAATCTCTCTCATCTGACAGATTGCTGGGATTTTTCCTTCATTTTTTGTTAATGAGATTCTATTCATAGGGGAATAGTTGACAGATCTAAACCAGAGAGCAAATAACAAAATATGGGAACAGGGTAGATGGATACTCACCTAACGTGGACTCTGCTGGCTGACAGCAGAAAATTAATTTTAAATTTTAACATTCAAAATCCTTTTGGTGGAATCTGGTATCAGAAAATAATTAAAGGTTACACCCAATCTAATTGTTTTTGCTGCCATGTTTTCCCTATACTTTCTGGACAAAATATCACATCTAAAAAAGGATTGAGGAGACAGAATTTAATTGTGTAAAACACATGGCAGAGGTGGCCAGTCCACTTAGTCCAGAAAATTGCAATTGAACTATGATTAGTGAACCAGTTATGACACGCTATAAAAGACCTGAGACTCAAACAAGTGCTTGTGGTTAGCACACTAAATGAATTTGTCCTTTCTTGAGGAAAGCTGAGTGCTGAAACCCCTCATCTGCAATGCAGTCCACAGGTAAGAAATCCTGTCACACAGCTCTTCATCACTGTCACTCCACTCAATTTACATTTGCATCTCAAACCTGACACGGTGCTTTAAGGTTTGCAAGAAGCGTGGGCAGAGGGCAAAGAGATATACTGTTCAAATTGTTACAAGGTTATCACCTGATCAGGTTTCCTAATGATTTCTTAAGTTGACCTTTGAATAAAGTTTTACAGGCTTTAGGAGTAAAAGTTAGGCTAAAGCTTGTGTTCCAAGTGAGCAGGAGGTGAATTTAAAAAGTGTATGAATATATATGTAATTTGTTGTCTACATCTAACAAATCTAGAAAGTCTAACTTTCTCTATGATTTAAACTTCATTGCCAAGTTTAGATTATTTTAAAAACAATTTATTCAGGTTTAGAAACACTTTAAAATGCTCACAATAAAATTTTAGGTGTTTTAGAGTAATTCATGTGACTCTATGCCACTTTGTTTTATCTGCTTGTCAGGATTTAATTTTCATTTTAGCCAAATGAAAGACCAGACAATTTTCAGTTATAAAAGTGTGAATGAATAGGTGAAGTGAAATGGAATGAATTGCTGAATGCCCAAATACTCAACCTACCAGAATGAAGGCAGAAATATAATACCTGGCAAAGATTCCTGGAGACTTGAGCACCAAATATCTCCTTCTACAAACAAATACATGTGGGAGTTGCCAGTCCAGGCTCTGATATTGATACCAAATCACAAGAAGGTTGGAGCTCCTGGTGTAGAGGACAGGTTTTGGTAGTTAAGAAAGTGAAACCTCAGTAAGTAATATGTAGGATAGATTTAAATCAACAGGAAGTTCATTTCAAGGACAGGAATACCAAGTTTCACAGCGCAGACTTTTTCAGATAAGTGGATAATGTACTTAAAGCAAACATTAAGAATCCTAGAATGAGGGAATGCTTTGGGTGGAAGGGGACCTTAAAGATCATTCAGTTTCAGCCTCTGCCATGGAGTCTTTCTCTAGGCAGTGCTGTCTTTCTCCAGCTCTACTCTCACATATGGCCTGAAAAAGTTTTTGAAAGTTGAAACAGAAAGCTTGCAGGTTCTCAGGAGAGAAGACCTGCTAACGTGTATGCTGGCTTTCAATCCCCAAACCAGTTCAATAGGAAGACCTGTTTCCTGGAATGGCTTGTGTCTATCCATAGAATTTCAACTCTGGAATATAAAGTCAGCTAAGACAGACGTGAAAAAGGGGAGGTGTGTAGAAAGGCGGTTTCAAAGCCAGCTAGGATAGACATGAAAAAAGGAATATATGTAGGAAGGCAGCCTTCTGTGTGTCCAAAGTCTGTGATAATCAAAGAGGCATTTATGTGCTAGCAGTCTGCTTAGATATTCCAGGGATTTCTGAGACCTCTGATTGCGCTCAGAGCAACCATACAACCGCATGTAGGGTGCCAGAACATCCTCCACCAGCTCCCAAAATCACCACAGTCCGTGGGGGCACAGCAGCCCTGTATTCCAGACCTGGATCCATCAGATGGAAAGGAGTAGCACAAGAGCAGCAGAGAGAGTGACAGATGATGATCCTAAACCTCTCTCCTGCCTAACTCATCTATTCAGAACACATATTACAATCGTCTCACCTAAAAATCCCTCTTGCATTCATACCACCAGAAAACCCCATCCAACCTGGCCTTGAACACTTCCAGGGATGGGGCACCCACAACTTCTCTGGGCAACCTGTGCCAGTGCCTCACCACCCTCACAGGAAAAGCTTTCTCCTAATAAATAATCTAAACTTACTCTCTTTCAGTTTAAAACCATTCCTGTCACTTCAGGCCCTTGCAAACAGACCCTCTCCAACTTTGTGTCAGGCTCCCTTCAGGTACTGGGAGGCTGCAATTAGGTCAAGGGAGAGAACAGGAAACATGGAAGTGCTGGGGTTTGGCTCTTCTGAATGGAGATGGGCACAGGTTGCTGGCTGCAGGGAGAGATTTCTCTAACAACACAGCATTTTTTGTGTGCATTGACAGGAATTTGGAAATTTCACATATGCAATCCAATTCACCTTCCTTGAAAGCCTGCACCATACTCTTTTGCTTAGAACTAAGTATGTAGGCAAACAGGTCAAAATCTGTGCTACCCACTGCAAAGCCAAACCTGGAAAGTTTATCCATCCTCTGTCCCAGAATATCAAGCTTACACTGACATAGTACCACTGATTTCCATATACTTGTTCATGATTTACATGAAGTTACAGGAAAACCAGGTGCTTCTACTGTGTTATGCCAAAGTCCAGCATCAACCCTTTACTAAAACTGTTATGAGTGTCTCTACTAAAGCTGATATTGTTCATTTGACTCTAAATATGTGTTTTCACCATCTTCTAAAGCTCTAGTCTGCTAAGTAAGCATTCTGCTTTGCTGAGTAGAGACTATTAGGCGTTACAGAAAGCTCTGGCATTTCTGGTTTCACTCTCATTACAAAACACTGTTTACTTCCAATTTTCCCTTCTTCCTTCCCTCCCCTCTCCAGAATATACATAGCAATGAGCTGAATGGTCTCTGTTTTTCTCGTGTGTTTGGCATCAATCAGCACTTGCAAAGGATAGTGTATCCTTGGCTCTGCTTGATTGAGATCTGCAGTTTCACATTTACATAATTAATACACACATCCATATTTAATCTGTGCAGATGAAGACAAAGTCATGACTGCTTAAATACCACAGAGCCTGGCAAGATTCCAGCAAAAAAGCTGTACTCTCAGGCTTTCATTTGGGTGGAATTGCATCTATTTGGCCAGTTCTGTGCCACGTGTACCAGAAGGGGGGGATGGAGTAGTGAAGCTGCCCACAGGTGCTCCCTTACACACTTCTGTAATGTCCTGATCACAAGTATAAGCATTTGTTTTGCTTTCTTCCTCCTCTCATCTCCAGTTCCGCTTAAACAGAGACTGCTGGTTTTGGTCATGCCAGGTGGAACTGGTATCATAAAGGACTTTTTAGGAATTTGTGTGTCTTCCATGGTAGAAGCTGCAGAGGTGAAGTGGAGGCAACAGGCTCATCATTAATATTTCTGTGCTACTGCCATGGGGACCCAGGAGAAGATGGATCCTGGCTGTGTAGGAATTTGGATTACACCGTGCTTGTTCTTGGCAGCTCTAAATGAAGAAGCTTGGATTCCCCCTCTCCTTCTTAGCTTTGTGCATCTGACAGAGGTGTCTTCCTTCAGCTGTGTCCCCGGATCCCCTGTGTGAATGAGTAGACTCAGGGAAATGTCATAAAGTGAAGTGAGGTGAATTCAAGCCTAAGTCAGGAATAGGGCTGCTGGGAAAGGAAAAAAATTCTCTTTCGTGAAATAAAGGGAAGTCTTGACCTATATTTCTGTTTCTGTCTGAAGGAAGAGTAAGTTCTGACATTTTTAAATTAGAAACAGACAAGTGCCTGCCAGCTGCAGGATGGTCTGGTGTGACTGGGGAACTTGAGCAAGCAACAGGATAGCTCGGTGTCCTGCCTTCTCCCACATCCCAGTGGATATTGGGATCACCAGAAGCAGTTCTAAGTGATCACTTTGTTAATTTGTGGTTCCCAGAAAGAGCCTGTGCTTGCCAGCAGCCATGAACCCCACTGGGAGCAAGCATAATCTATATACCATATATAATATTGTACAGTATTTAATAAGGAACACTTTCAAATGGGCTATGGTCAAGGTTAATAGGCTGACTAGGAATGAATGAGGTCTAGTTTAAAAAAATCTTAAATACGGGTACCAAAAAAAGCTGGTTACCATTTACATAGTTCATATACCATGTGGCTGTGTAGGGAAGAATAATTCATTAGTGCCACAAAAGCTGGAAAAGTGCCATAAAGATGCATCTTTACAAATCTCAGGAAAAAGGGAGAGAGTATTCCTGCAAAACTTCAACCATCCTTGGTCTCTGAAATGTAGCAAGGTTCCTCAGGCAGAGATACTAATCAGCAAAATAAACTTCCAGTTTTTAATTACAGGGATCACATTTCTTGTCCATGTCTCCTATTCATTTGTTTCCCCCAACCTTCTCTTTAAAAGCTTGACATCAGTTCCGGCTTAATTTTTTTTCTTTTATTTACCATTAAGCTTTTCTACTGTTTGGGCCCCTGAGAAGCAGCAAATTTATCACACACTACAATCACAAATTAGCATATCTCCAGAAAACAGTGTTTGACAGCAGTGAAAAAGACCAGTCCTTCAAGATATGTTTTGGGAGCAGTAGGATGTTGAAATTTTCCCACTAGACTATCAAGGACTATTGAGGAAACTGGCATTACTCAGTATCTTGTTTTATGAAGACATTCCATTCAACAGATAAAACTCACCAGCAGAGGAATTGTTGGCTGCATTCTTCATGTCCAGACTGGGACAACAACTTTTGTTTATTGTTACATTAATGACAACAATTAAGGACACCCTTAAGATCTGATATTCTTTCTTCAAGGTAGGCTAAATATAACACTTTCATTTCCACTCT
Organism: Pardalotus punctatus; assembly: GCA_013400915.1. Taxonomy (NCBI): domain Eukaryota; kingdom Metazoa; phylum Chordata; class Aves; order Passeriformes; family Pardalotidae; genus Pardalotus; species Pardalotus punctatus. Next base: position 265,568 of record VZTX01008275.1, on the reverse strand, counting down.
AATTATTTCCTTCTTTAAAAGATATAATTGTACTTTTAATGGATGCGCCCAGGAACACAATTAGTAATTCCAGCAATCTGGAATCATTCAAAAACAACATTATTTTATTTCCTAAAGGAAATATCTGAGCTGGTGTCAGAACTGACTTTTGCACCCCAGAGGAAAATACTCTTTGAAAGATTTTGGTGTTCTCTGTAGGGGAGATGACACCAGGGGCTGGGGCAGAATCTCTGACCTGCTGCTTAGAAGACATAAATTGTATTTTGTTCCCCTGGATAGTTACAAAAGAGTCAGGAAGAAGCTGTTCCCTGTTTTCTGGCAATATTAAAACCACAAACATTCTCCTTTGGTTAGAACACCAGTGGTTTGAGTGTATTTCTCAATATTTGTACTTCATTCACAATAGCAAATGAGAATGTATTTGGATGTCTGACAGTGAACATGTTTCTTAATCCAGCAGTACATGAAGAAATTATTTCAGTATATATATGATATGGATAGGAAATGGTATTAACCACTCAATGTCTACAATTCTTTAATTCAGCACTAAATATTCAGTACATGAGATTAGGTGATACAACCCTGTTATTAAAGTAGCTGAGGGTCTGCCGTGCAATGGGAGATATTCAGTAGATTAAGTGCTGTCTGTAATTTTACTTCATTATTCAGATTCTGAGGTCTTTAGGGCTGAGAATATGTCTATCTGTATTCTCTAGAGCAGTATGTATATTTATGCTGCCATCTAAATGCCTCAAAGCAGTGATAATGTCAAGCTGTAATTCTGCTGAGCCCTCAACTTGGTTGAGGACCAGGCCACTGGAGTACACAAGGTCCCAAAATGCAGCTCTACCATGACCTCTCCAGGCTGAAGGATGCAGTTCCTTCCATCTGTACCTCCTCATCAACACAGAGTTTAAAATGAAGAGGAATTGACGAATTAATTTGCTCTGAAAAATAGGATTGCAGAAGTGGCTTATTGAGATTTGATGTTAATGCTCCCACAATGATTTCCCCTTCAGATTTCTTGGCGTGTAACTGAGAAAAAAACCTGTTGTATCTGTGTGACTTTCCTGGCAACTTACCCCTGATTCTGAGGACCAGTTTTGTCATCTTCCTCTCTAAATATATGTCATCGTCACCCACAAAAATCAAAATAAAGATTTTTTATTCTGGGGGAAAAATAAAGCCGGTGCAAATGCAGACCTGGCCTTATGTGGAGAGTTTGCCTGGCATCTCATTTCAGTGTCTAAGAAGTCAAGGACATTTGGAGGTCCCCAGTGACAGCATCCAAGGCAGGAACCCAACTCTGTCCACGGCCAGGAAATCTGCTCTAAACAGCAGGCCCACTGTGCAAAAAGATCGGTTTTATCACGATTGCTGTTGCAGCACATTCCAGAACTGTGATTGAAACACTCAGGACACCAACCATGAGCCAGCTGGGTCAGTTTGGAGGGTGTGGGCACAGAGAGCCACAGGCTGCTCCTGGGCCAAACCTCTGTGTTCACCAATGCTCTGCTCACGGCTCCTCACGTGGAGAGGAGACAACTTTCCCTGTTTTTGACATTAAGGAGCAGGGGATGAACTTTTACTTCACAATTGCACCTTACAACCACACCATGTGAGCACTGCCCCACCAAGGAAGCCAGATTTAGAAATCAGTAGAGTTAGTTGTTTTTGATGCGTGACCCATAGAAACTCTGGACACACAAAGACTGCTTTCAAGAAGACCACAGAAAAGAAATAAAACCCTGCACATTGTTGATAGATTTATGATCACTGTGGAGGAACCTGGACATGGCTGGGGAATGTTTTAAAATTCAATTAAAAAAAATATTAAGAATTGGAAACCACTGTCCCAGCAAATTGGATACAAATAAACTGGACAAGGACTGTTCTGCCAGTGCTTTTACTGCAAATAAAGTTTAGTAAAACTTTCAAGAATGTGACTAGCTGGATGATTCAGGAGAGATTGTTTCAAAACAGGGGAACTGGGGGATATATCAAGTGCTGAAGAGCTGAAAGAAACCTGCATTTCCAGAACTTGGTGGCAAATATTTCTTGGCTGATGTCTCTTGAATGAGGAGTTAATCTGAAGAGAGACAGGATAAAACAATGGCTTTGTAGGATAACTGAAGTATTATATAGCAAGGGGCTGATTTTAGTTGACCTAGTTTTTTTCTGCAGTGCCAGCCTCTGAAGTAGAGATGTGTGTTTTTCCACATCCTGATGCTAATAACCCAGATAATTTCCTCCAAGCTAGCTCCATAGTCTGTTTTATGGGCACAGTATGTCCTTATCTTCCTGGTGTGATAAGACACCACCTGTTCCCCACAGTGAATTCCCATGGAAGATGTTCTATGCCTGTAAAATAAAGTGTGCATTTCCTGCAGGAAAAATGTGACTTAAGTTTAAGGACTGTGTCTTGAAAAGTAGAATTTATTATGTAACTTCATAGGTTTCTTGCTGCCTCTTGCAAGACTTAAATATTCCTAGATGAAACAATTTCTCCACAAAAATTAATGACTGCTTCTACTTCTGTATAATGACCATTCATTTCTAGTGTTTCTCTCTTCTTGTTTCTACCACAGATGAAGCTTCCTTTGCTTCCTGTAATGATGGGTCTGACTTCTTGTGAGACACTTTTCATCACAGCAACAACACAAAAAATGTGAATTGTATCTAGACAGGTGCAATACCTCTCCTGGCACCTTGGATCTCTCAGATAACTTTCAGAATTGAGAGAAAGCATAAAACATTCTCCTACAGTGTGAGTTGCTACATTTTCCATGTTTTCTTTGAACTCACTTCAGCAACCTCGACTCTGCCATCAGACACCACAGTCTGTGGCACAAAAAGCTTATTGACCCCTCCCATCCCCTCCTGCACCATAAACTCTTTTTTAACAGCCTCCCCTCACATTTTGAGTCTTGCTCTGGGCTGCTAAATCATCTTTCTCACGAGGGCACCCCTTAACAGGATTAAGCAGCTATATTAAATCCAAATTGAATTGTAGGCTCATTGTGCTCACATTTGATTCTATTACAGATTGTATTTGTTTCATTTCATTATTTACTGCCAGAAAATGAACAGCTCCCTTTTTAGCAGCAGGCGTCAGACTTATGGAGCTGAGGCCCAGCCAGCCTAATCAGAGTTAGCCAAACTACAGACTCCAGAGACAATAACATGTCTCCAAACAACCACTTATGTGAGAAACCAATAGATCATTTTTATATACTTGTGTTTGAAGTACAGGTCAGGGGACAAAATTGATGGTAGTTAGAAAACCAGTGCACTCTAAAAAAAAATATGGATAAATTCATAGAGCCAAGGATTTGGATTATATTTTAATTTGGTAAAATCAATACCTCTGTCATATTTCTGGAAGGAGAAGGCAAAGACTAATGAAACTGACACAATACATTTTCTGTAATGTTATTGAGGTGTGAGTTAGAAAGAAAAATGTTGGAAGTGTCTATAACTCATACATAACATATATGAATTCCTTCATCAGCTCTTACTGACTTGTTTATTGCAGAAATCAATACAGCAAGCAAACAAATATTTTCAGTATTCTTCTGGCTGCTCCCAACAGTGTCTAAAAGTAGTGTGTATCAATCCCTCCAAAATACTGCAACGTTGCAAAGATAATACATATTTAACCTGGGAAAAGCACACCAGGTGCTTTTAAAAATACAATATCACCATAAAGTGAACACTAAGAATAGTGATAAATTGACCCAACACCAATTGAAGACTAAAATCAATCTTTGTTGGCTTTACAAGAAGTTTTGATCAAGTTCTAGCTTTGTATGAGTGATATGGCTCAAAAGTTTTACTTGCAGCCACTGACAAGGACCTGACTCACCCCAGGAAATGAACCCAGAGTATGGGCCAGGAGTCTGCTGGTTGGCAGTACCTGATGGGACCTGCAGAACAAGGTTGGATCCAAGCAGTGTGAGGTTTTGACTGGAAACAAACCTCCAAACTGAGTTTCCCAGGCATTAATAATCCATATTGTTGCAGGGTTCAAATTTGCTGAATTCTGGTTGCCACACCAAATGGTTTCCATTGCACCACTGGTGTATTACGTTTTCTTTTCCTGAAGAAAACAATGAGTTTGATACTAAGGGTGAACGGATGTTGTGTGTACGAAATATTTCCTTTGTTTTGGAAAGTGCAGTGCTTGGTGCTCTCAGGATGCAGCAAGATTTAAAACAGGCAATGGTCAAAAGGGAAAAGGCACTGGAGTGAAAAACCAAAGGCAGGGTTAACTCCAGTGCAGAGCCTCTACCTGGCTGGCAGAGGAATGGGTGGAGGAGTTAACAATCTGTCAGAAGGGAGGAGGGACAATGTAGTTGCACTGTTTTAGAATTTTCCTTTCTCTCTCATGGAGAATATAGATAAACTGTACTTCTTGTAATCTCTGTGTTAGGTGTGTACAAGCCTTGACCAATAGATTTTGGGAGGTGGATTGTCTTTGGCCAATAGACACTTGTTTATTA
>VZTX01008275.1:250663-260777 GCA_013400915.1 Pardalotus punctatus | reverse complement strand
AGTATGGGCCAGGAGTCTGCTGGTTGGCAGTACCTGATGGGACCTGCAGAACAAGGTTGGATCCAAGCAGTGTGAGGTTTTGACTGGAAACAAACCTCCAAACTGAGTTTCCCAGGCATTAATAATCCATATTGTTGCAGGGTTCAAATTTGCTGAATTCTGGTTGCCACACCAAATGGTTTCCATTGCACCACTGGTGTATTACGTTTTCTTTTCCTGAAGAAAACAATGAGTTTGATACTAAGGGTGAACGGATGTTGTGTGTACGAAATATTTCCTTTGTTTTGGAAAGTGCAGTGCTTGGTGCTCTCAGGATGCAGCAAGATTTAAAACAGGCAATGGTCAAAAGGGAAAAGGCACTGGAGTGAAAAACCAAAGGCAGGGTTAACTCCAGTGCAGAGCCTCTACCTGGCTGGCAGAGGAATGGGTGGAGGAGTTAACAATCTGTCAGAAGGGAGGAGGGACAATGTAGTTGCACTGTTTTAGAATTTTCCTTTCTCTCTCATGGAGAATATAGATAAACTGTACTTCTTGTAATCTCTGTGTTAGGTGTGTACAAGCCTTGACCAATAGATTTTGGGAGGTGGATTGTCTTTGGCCAATAGACACTTGTTTATTACTGTGTATAAAAAGAAGTTCTTGTAAATGAAACCTTCTTCTTCGCCATCTTGCAACTTGTCTGCCTGACTTCCCTACCTGCTTCCACAAACCCCACGAGCAACAGAAAAGCAAACCATAGGACAACTTTGCTTCACAGCATGTGCTAAAGCCAAAGGAAGCTCCTTATTCCACAAATACATATTTGCTGGTGCCAGAAAGTCAAATAAAATCTGTTTGAAAGACTCCCTGTATGAGTGAGTCATTCACATCAGCGTTGGGGAGTGTGGGGCAATAAAAGCAAAGATTGTCTCAGACTCCAGTGTTTGTCCTGCCCAAGAAATGTGACTGAGCATTCATTGCATGAGCAGGGATGGGACAACTTTGCCTCAGAGCCTCAGGAGAGGTGGCATCCAGAGCCCAGCATGTGCCAGGGGGATGAGCCACAAATCCTGCAAGGATGAGTCTCACAGGCAGGGACAGACCTGCTCCATGCCAATAAACCACCTCAGGCTCACAGAAAAGGAGGGGTCCATGCAAAATTGCTGTCTGGGAGCAGCTCTAGACCTGAAGAAGAAGGAAAAAGGCTGAGGAAACCCCCCCACCCGCAGCCCAACACAAAAATCTCTCCTTGGTATGTTGGAGAAAAAATGTTTGATGTTGTTCTCTCTGGAGGGCCTTGCAAAATTTTAAATGGATGTGGGCAATTTTAAAGTCCATTTTGATTTATGAAGGCTGTCTTAAAAGATAATAATGATGTAAACTGTGTAGTGTTCCTTACAGCTCAGTTTTATGGATGTGAGGCGTTAGCAAACATTGATAAGGGAGTTGGGAGCAGGAAAGTTCTAAAGTTGTTCCCATTTAGATTTTATCCTGCTGTGTTATCCTGAGGAGCAATGCCTATTCTCCACACATTTACCTGGAAAGAATGAGGAAATCCTTAGGCTGCTGATTTCCCTTGCCCTCCCTCCTTCCACTCAGAGCCTGTGACAGTCACCTTTAGGGCTGTCTGCTGTCCCTACTGTCCTGGGTTCTCAGTCCCAACCCTGTCTTACCCTATTGGGGCATTTTTCTTTCAGTCCTGTTTCTAGAACACGAATTTATTTGTCTGAAAGAGAAATTTGTGAGGTTGGATAGGATTACTGAAAGGTTCATGCAGTTGTAATCTCAACAATAAAACATTTACAGAGTGGATGGGAAGAACAATATGCTAAGCATTAATATCCCTGCAACTACATCTGTGCAGAGGATCTTCTGTTTGTTCATGCAAAATACATGATTGAGCTAAAAGCTGGTGAAAATCCATCCATACACATTTCTGTGAATCAAAGTTCTGGGTTTAAGTCAATGTCCTTTTAATTCACCTCTCAGGATTCCACAGAAGTGAATTGCTTGAAAAACTTTAGGAATGAGGATAATGTCAAGAATCTTTACCTTTCTGCAATGCGTGTCTTTCTAGACGGGGTCAGCCCTAAAACTCTCAGTAGATTTGGGATTCATCCCAGGAAAGAGGAATAAGAGAATGACCTGTGTCTATTGCTCCTGCAGAAAAGTGCAGCATTTACAACTTAAACCACTATCTCTGCTAATCATCTATGAGTAAATCAATAGTTGAGTCCTTTGAGGGAACAAGCCCTGTAAAATGGTATCTGCATATTTTTGGTACTGATAAGGCAACGCACCCATGGAATGCATAGGTATGACCTGTGTTTCAAGCTATTTCAAACAATAAGCACATGAATAAAAATCAAACTTTGAAATTCACAAAGAGTGAAATTTCATCCCTGAGCAGAAGGGCTGGCACAGTGACATTTCGTTTCCCTAAGCTCTCAGAAACCTTCAAAACAGTGCTTTTAAGGCAATTCTGCATTGCAGAGCCCTTGGGTTGGCCTGCTCAGCAGTGAATTTCATCCATTGTGAATTATATGTGAGAGGACTTTGATTTTTCACCTAAGAAGAGAAAGGGACTAAATGAGTAGACCACATGATTCATTTCGAGTAGACAACTTACTTGCAATCAGCACTTATTGTCTCTGGGGCTTGTAAAGGACAAAGCAGGGGTTGGTATCCTGGAAGGAGCTGTAGACATTTGTACATGAAAAGTGAAAAACAGGAGGAAGAAGAGATTGGGGGAAGAAGTATTCAGAAAAATAGATTATTTCCCCAATGCAATGGCAAGAAGGTCTGCTGAAACAGCAAGTGACAAAATGGTACCTGTGTATGTTTTTACAGGAGTCACAGAGCCACAGCTATGGAGGAAGCACCCTAAACTTCCATAAAAATGGGTATTATGCATCATATATAAGTAAAGGTTATTTTTCTGCACTGAGACTTGGAAAATAGAAATATTACGTGCTATTTTGGGCACTAGTAAAATTGCTTAGAGGTTTGAAATTGAAAAGGTGTTATGGAGGAAAATCTTAAATACTTTAGAGGTTTGGACTTTGGGTTATGAGGAGGGATTAGCCTGTGCTGGCCTCTGCAGCCTGAGGGAGAAATGAGGTAAAATGGGAGATTGTCAGGGAGGTAAACAAAATCCTGAAATGAACAGATTGAAGGCAGTAAGCTGTTTAAGATAGCAACTAATTTGAAAACAAGATGCCATGGAGTAAAATTGGGATGGGATAGGATGGGTGGGTGCACAGGCAATTCAGACAAAATTACCTCACAGAAAAGAGCCTTCAATTTGGCATGGATGGGAAAAGTCAGCCGCTGAAGCATGTGTGTTGGGGAGGGGGTAGAGAGCAAACCCACTGTGAAAAAGAACAAGATGTATTTTTGGACAAGGATAAAACTCAAGGTTACAGCCACTAATTGGATTTTTGAGGATATGCTGATATTAGCTACTTGTAAATTGGTTGATATTTTCTGGGTTTGCGAGGACAGGCTTTAACAGAGCGATGTTTTCTCCCAGCAGTAAATGTTGTCAAGTCCTTAAGTCATTTGCAGCGTCAGCCTGAGCTTGTGAAGGTTGGTGGGACTCCTTCCTCAACAACAACAACAGGCTTGGGATCAGGCGTCTCTGATAGAAACTAGGAGAGCTTTAAATTTCCTCCATTCTGGTAGTATTGCTTTTTGGCTACCAATAAGCCTTTTAAGTGAAAGAGGGCTGTGGCAGAATACAGCTTTATAAGCCTTTTCTTGTCCAAGTGCTGAGTGCCCTTGGAGCCTCCCTTCCTTGATGATTTGCTCAGGAGTCCCTGATGGCCTTAACTCATTCTGCTCACGCTTGTGCTGCTGCTATCAAGATTTCTAGACATTGGCATAAAGTTTAACCTTCAGATCTTAAAGAGTCACAGACTAGATTTCTATGACATTTGAAATCAATGTAAGTAGCAGTGATATTTGCTTCAAAGCCCCGCACAGTAGGTAATTTTAAACACAAACCTTTGGAGGACCTGCCAGCGCTAATGATCTGTGCTCTGACACCCCACAAGAACTTGCTCTCGCTGTCAAGCAGCCATGTATGGCCTGTGAGGCAGGGAAACAAAATCCCCAAAACTCCGACTCATACTTCATTTGTTAATGAAACAGTTTCATTAACTGCCCTACCACAGGGAATGGTGTTTTACCTGAGCAAGTCTAATATATGACATGCAGGAAAGTGCTGTGGTAAACATATACCCAAGCCAATATGTCACAAGGTGATGCCTTGATTTTATTTCCCAGCTTACAAATACAGTAGGAAATAATGCTGTGGCTGCAGTCCTCAAAGGCAACAGGTGAATTTAATGCAAGCAGTGTCCACTCAGTCCTTCTGTAAAGACATCTAGGAGTAAAAACATGGGCGTTTCTACATATTTTATTCCCTGGTGAAGAAAAGCAGCTCTAGACTCAGATAAATCAAATAGTTTGGCTTGGTTTATAGCGAATTCTGGTGCAATTTTTTCCTTGAGGAATGAATGGGCTAAAAATGTCCTACTAGATAGAATGTACTATCACAATATACTCAAGACCTGCATGACTTAATGGTTTATCTTTTCCTGCATGCCCATTTAATATAGTGCAGAGTAGGGATGAAGATGCTAGAATGCACAATCTGGGCATTTCCATCCTTTGAATATTTCAGCTTTTTTAATTCATCTTGACTTTGCATCAATATATTCAGCTTTGAAAGTCAGAATATCTTCCTAACTTAGCTTAGTCTGCCACTGCTGAATTGTATTCCCTGTTTAACTCACTTTACATGCATTTTTGTCCAGAAATAATTTTTTTTAAAAATTCATGTTGAGTGGCATTTGCCAGTCTATTGATTAAATCAGAATAATTGCCATAATCAGGTGTTACCTACTATGAGTCAAGATGAAATTGACATTCTGTGAAATGTATTATAAAAAATGGAAATGGCAGAGACTCGCTGTCTCAAATTATATTAAGTAACAACTCAAAGTATTACAGTCTAGGCCAGAGGAAGGTATCAAGTGACACCCCTTTTATAAGACTATTTTTAACTTGTAACAGAATATATTTTAAGGTAGAATTGCTAAACAGATTGGCAAGTTGACTGAAGCAAAGATATGCAAAGGTTATAACTCTGTTCTGCTACAAAGGAAACCAATCAACCACATTTTATTAGCAAAACCACAGCACTCCAGAATGGTCTTTGCTTGTTTTTTTGGGTTTTTTTTCCTGGGTTATTTGGCTTTGTCTTGAGACATGGAAGCCTGTGATTCTGCTTCACCCTCCCGACTCCACTGCAGTGTGCAAAGACCTGAGCCAGAAAGATCTGTGCACATCTTCATCCACCCAATAGATAGAACCAGACATTCTTGCAGTGATGAATTTTTCCTCACAGAAATCAATAGAAATGTATTTTATCATAATCCTAGAATCAATATTAAATAACTAACCCAAGCTTTTAGAAAAATAAAGTCCCTAACTATAAATTTTCCCTAAATCTAAGCTTTGAAATCAATTAAATCCATAGCATGCCCCAATACATTTTATGACCATTTGAACCACTGCTTTTATGTTTAACACCATATTTTGTTCTAGGAAAGGGTAATAAATGTCTCTGCAACATTGAAGAAAGCCAACAGGGGACACTGGTTGTTTGGAGTGCATTCCTTCAAAGCATTTTTCTTCACGTTGCTGGAGGAGCTAAATTAGCTGGGAAAACTCAGCCTAATAACCCATTATCCATCACTGCTCTTTGTGGCCTCATATCATTGCACACAATTGTTTTACAATGTGAAAGGCCAACAGGACATGCTCCCAGGGACAGCCCTGCACTGAAAGCCATCAGGTAGGTGGTGCTTTATGGCTGAGTCTAAGCTGTTCAACTTGGCTAATAAAATTTGGGGGTGTGGGAAGGTAAATGACAAAGGCCGTGAAGAAACCAAAACTGTGTAGGACCAGTTAAACAAGCAACAGCGCCCATCTTCGCTGTGTCCAAATCTTAAGGGTCTTTTCCAGCCCAAATGATTCTATGATTCAGTCATGGATCGTAACAGAGAACTACTTGTGTGCCAAAGAAGGCAGCAGGAAACTATTTTGAGGCTGAGCGTTGTGCAGATGAGCATCTGCAGCTCTGTGGATACCCTCCCAAATATGCTGCAACCACATTGGAAGCACTGCTACAACGAGAGAAGTAAAAACCTTGCCACAGCAGGGAAGTATAAACAGGTTATGAGAGGATCCTGAATTATGCTCAGACAGTGAGCAGGAATAAGGTAGAAAATTAAGCTACTCTTCCAGGCTCTGAATTTTTTTCTTTGGCTTTCTCAGGCTCCTGGAAAGGGGGATACCTGGGTGTCAGATTCATCTGGCCCTGTAACACAGGCAGGTCCACGAAGTGGCCTCCAGGATGGGTGTAGGGTCACACACAGAGTTCCCCTGCAGGCAAAGCCCCACAGCTGCCTTTGAGATGCTTTGGCTGATATACCTGAGTAGTGGAGCAGTGGAAGTACGGAGAGCATAATTCTGAGCTGCATTTAGGAGATCCCACAAGGGTGCACTTTTTCCATAGCACGCGTAGGTCCAGATCTTCATACCAGGCACAGAGAAATGGTGACCTGGAGTCTTTCACCCCTCTTCAAATGCCCCTGTGAAGATGTCACAGAAGTGATTCAGGGTAGATAAAATGCTCTGGCATTCCTTCTAAAGGGACCCTACATGGGGAAGGATGAGATGCAGAAAGGGGTGAGGGGAGAGTCCTCAGAGGACGTGGTCCTCCTCAGGTTACACCGCACAGATATTCAGATGTCAAGTCTGTGGTCCCTACATCCCAATCCCATCCCTCTGCACATCCAGCTCCTCAGAAAGGCTGTAGCTTCAGTGAGGAAGACTAGGAAATTCCACCTTCCCAGTGCAACATACACAGGACTGTTTTATATTCTGTAATCCTGTTTCTGAACTCTGGGACCAAACAAGATCTCAGAGAATTCCTTTGCGATGCACGGACTTAAACCCTGGGGCTGCCCTGGGAAAGCCAGGACACCTCTTGGCCCTCATGGGGTCTCATTCTGCAAGAGCTGTGGAGCCTGGGGTTCTGAAGCCAGCCCAGGCCTGCAAGGGAAAGCCAGAAGTGACCACAGCCTCTGGTGTCCGGCAGCCTCCCTTCCAAAGGTGGTGCACACTCACTGATCCCTGCAGGTGGCAGCTGCAGGTTCCAGTTTTGTCCTGAGAGACAGCCTGGACACACTAAAAATAACCTGAAGGGGTGAGGAAGGAAAAATACCTCAAAAATCCCATCCACTCCTTTCCTCAGGCCACTGGCTGAACCCCAGCATTAACATCAGGGATGGAGAGAGTTTTCCAGGACTGGCAAGGATTGCTCATGGCTCAGCACTGGGATGTTGGGGCCACTGCGTTTCCTCTGAGGGCATCCAAAGGAGGNTAGTAGTGGATGGAGGGGGGGGGTGGGGGAGGGGGGGGGGGGGGGGGGGGGGGGGGGGGGGAAACAGGGAATCCTGCCAAAGAATGGCCAGAAAGACATCTGACAGACCAACAGCCCCTTTTTTTTCTGCTATGGCTTGAACTGCACAGGTGGGAGACTGAGGAGTGAGGAGCTGTCCCTGCTCCTTTCCCCACTGCCTTTCCCCTCTGGGCTTCCCTCAGCTGCAAAGCCTGGGCTACTCACGGTGCTTGTATTCACCCATATTCTCCCTTGTATTTCTGCACCCTGCCTTTCTCTTGGCTTGAAGGAATATGCCACTTAATGTACCATGGTTGATAATTGTTACCCCAGGAATGGAGGTATTTTAAAGCAAAAGCATGAAAGCCTGTGGAACACAGGGACACTGAGTACTCAGCTTATGCAAGAGATGGGTAAAAGACGTGTATTTCAACCTCACTTAGGACTGAGCCATAAATAACTTTGCTCTCACAGACCAGGTAGCTGAGAGTCCAAGTACTTCTAGAGGAGAGGCTTTCCTAGGAAAATCTCTTACTGCTCCTCCCTGATGGGAACTGTTTGGACTTGTACAAAACATCCAATGTACATTTTTCCTTTTGTCTCATACTTCCCTAGTTCAGATCACAGCTTTGCTTCATTCATGTCTTTGTATAAATACCTCAGTGCCACCTGGGAGGGGTTAGTGCCCAGAATACAAAGCCATGGGCTCCAGGCTCAATTTCTCCGGCTGTGGGCAGGATACAAAATTCAGTTCCTGGCTTTCCTGAGCTGCTCTTTGTCCCTTGGCTTTCATGGGGAATAAAACAGAACTGGGGTAAACACAGCATTGTGGGATCGACAGATGGGACTGGAACAGTAAATATAGGAAATTCTCTGGCTTTTTAAGAATCTTGTGGGAATTATTTTAATTTGTGTTGTGGCTATTCAGTGGGGCAGCTCTGCTTACTGACCCGAGTGTGTGCAGATGTTCCTGACCGCACCACCAGCGCCTGAACTTCACTATGATGGGAAATCACCATTTCTTCATAACGCATCCTTTGCATTAATCAGCCTTCCTTTCTTCCATACGTCTTCCCTTTAGCCTGTTCCACACCTAGAAGGGTTTTACACACCCCAACAGTGATGGGCTATGGAAACAAATTACCCAGAATGGTGAAGTTCACTTGGGAATTGCTAAAAGATTTGGTCCAATTATTGGTATCACAGGGGATCATTGTAATAATTGCCATAATAATACAGATGCTTTTCCTTTTTTTTATTTATTTTTTTTTGTTTTCAACTTTCTACACAATTTCCAGGNGGTGTAGGGTCACACACAGAGTTCCCCTGCAGGCAAAGCCCCACAGCTGCCTTTGAGATGCTTTGGCTGATGTACCTGAGTAGTGGAGCAGTGGAAGTACGGAGAGCATAATTCTGAGCTGCATTTAGGAGATCCCACAAGGGTGCACTTTTTCCATAGCACGCGTAGGTCCAGATCTTCATACCAGGCACAGAGAAATGGTGACCTGGAGTCTTTCACCCCTCTTCAAATGCTCCTGTGAAGATGTCACAGAACTGATTCAGGGTAGATAAAATGCTCTGGCATTCCTTCTAAAGGGACCCTACATGGGGAAGGATGAGATGCAGAAAGGGGTGAGGGGAGAGTCCTCAGAGGACGTGGTCCTCCTCAGGTTACACCGCACAGATATGCAGATGTCAAGTCTGTGGTCCCTACATCCCAATCCCATCCCTCTGCACATCCAGCTCCTCAGAAAATCTGTAGCTTCAGCGAGGAAGACTAGGAAATTCCACCTTCCCAGTGCAACATACACAGGACTGTTTTATATTCTGTAATCCTGTTTCTGAACTCTGGGACCAAACAAGATCTCAGAGAATTCCTTTGCGATGCACGGACTTAAACCCTGGGGCTGCCCTGGGAAAGCCAGGACACCTCTTGGCCCTCATGGGGTCTCATTCTGCAAGAGCTGTGGAGCCTGGGGTTCTGAAGCCAGCCAGGGCCTGCAAGGGAAAGCCAGAAGTGACCACAGCCTCTGGTGTCCGGCAGCCTCCCTTCCAAAGGTGGTGCACATCCACTGATCCCTGCAGGTGGCAGCTGCAGGTTCCAGTTTTGTCCTGAGAGACAGCCTGGACACACTAAAAATAACCTGAAGGGGTGAGGAAGGAAAAATACCTCAAAAATCCCATCCACTCCTTTCCTCAGGCCACTGGCTGAACCCCAGCATTAACATCAGGGATGGAGAGAGTTTTCCAGGACTGGCAAGGATTGCTCATGGCTCAGCACTGGGATGTTGGGGCCACTGCGTTTCCTCTGAGGGCATCCAAAGGAGGATGCAGTGGATTCCCCTTCACCCTTCAGTACTGGAGAATATGGTGCAAGTTAGGCTCTTTGGTTGCAATTGTTGGTCTATTTTCACTCCCAATGACTTGCTGAACTCTGAGTGTCCCTCCCCAGCAGAGCAAGCCTCCTCCTCTTCTCACTGTCATCTGTCTGGGGATATGGAATATGGCTTTGTGTGAGCGCAGAGCACCATTTTACGGTACTTGAAATGCGTAGATCTTCCTATTTTCTACCTCTTTCTCTCGTCGTCATCGCAAAGTTCCGGCCCAGCTCATTATCAGCTGTCAAGAGATTACTATTTGCAGATACAAGCTGTTTGAGGA